>PQWD01012974.1:0-149851 GCA_019425675.1 Leucinodes orbonalis | reverse complement strand
TGACATGATTTTCTATTTTAAAATGGTATTTTGAAACAATTCATGTATTTGTGCAGAACTTTCTTTTCGTATTTTTGTAAAATTTCATCATCATCATCAGCTCCTAATACGTCCCCACCGAGGGGCACGAGTCTACCCGTATAGGGTGTATAGGCCTTAGTCGTCCACGCGGGCCCAGTGCGGATTAGATGACTTCTCGCACAAGCTTTGAATCTCTTCGCAGACGTGCGTGAAGGTTTCCTCACGATGTTTTCCTTCACCGTAAGAGCGACGGATAACGTACAAATATTTTCAAAAATTCGAAAACTTATTGGTACGTGTCGGGATTTGAACCTCTAAATACACATTTCAAAATAAAAATCATGACATTTCTTATACCTGCAGAACTTTCTTTTCGTATTTTTGTAAAGTTTGCCTCTTTCAAATATAAAATAAAACCGCATAGCTCTCACTGAGGTTGATTGGGAATTGCGGAAGATCAAAAAATCATGCAAATAGCGGAAATTAAAGTAAATATTGTTGACAAAAATAAAGGGTGCCTCTTAGTCTTTCAATACAGAACACAAAAATAAACATGTTGCTACAACGGAGATGTATTGAATCATTAACATATTTTAATCGACTCAATTTGTATGGTAATTGGAACAACATACAACCTTGAAACAATTTATGGAGACAAGCATACCTTACATGTTTATGTGCCACAAGCTTAGCTTTTTTTTCAACGTTAGAACTTCGGAGAATCGTAGATATCATTTCAAAAATTCGAAAATACATTGGTACGTCACGGGATTTCAACCTGCGCCCTCCATGTCGGAAGGCAGCAGTCCACACCAATGAGCCACCGACGCTTATTTTAATAATTATAGAATAATGTGATAAAAAAATGTTAATGCTAAAATTAGTTTTAAGGAATTCCGCACGAAGTTATCTAATACTTATAAAGAATGTTATTTTAAAGCCAGCAAACTTTCCAAATTGACCTTTATACTCATATATAAAATAAGACTTAATAACTGCACATTGTACAGTGCACACTATGGCAGCAACCAAAAAATTTAAAACAAACAAAAGAACGAAGCTGGGTCGCTACTATTTTAATAAAATCCTATTTTATGTATGTTCACTAGAAACTTCTCACTGTAAAGTTAGGAGTTAGCGGCTTCGGTGGTTACCAAGCAATTATGACTAGACGTTAATTAAACTGACACTCGATGATACGTATTCATAACTAGTCAAATAGTAACAATAATATTTTCAGTATCTACAATTATTAGTTATGGGTTGTTATTTATTGTACATACCCTCTACTACTATTTACTAGTTTGTAGACTCGGTAATGAGTTGTCTAGGTAGGTGTGTGACCGAAAAACGGTATCTGACTCCCTCCATACTACAAAGGCACGTAAAAACACACACCGTTAAATCACTTGATACACCGTGTGATGGGTTACAGCCCAAAGCCATGCTGTGTGAGAAGCTATAGAGCTTCAAGCTGTAATCCTCATATTTGAAATCTCAATGAAAAGTAATTATGACAACGCTAAATTGTCCTAGTCATATATAGTTGGACAAGTAAAAAGAAATCTCACTTTAGTTTCGGATTTATAGCTAAAGGTTGTGAGGGTTATGGCTTGAACTTTAAGCTTTAATCCTCACCTCTGGTGCACGCAAACGGTAAAGCTTATCTTATTGATTTAGATTCCGAAAAATAGTCTTGAAGAGTCGCAACGATTTGCCAAATTTGAGAAATAGTCCTCAAGACGTTCCCGAGATATAACAGCTGAACTGGCTTCAATGATCAAAAACTTCAAATTTTCCGAAATTATACGATTTTCGGTTTCAAGTTTGTGCTAAAAAATAGTCGCATAAAGTGAAAATAAATTTGAGCTGATTTGAAGATAAAAAGTTTTTATTTTACCTACATTTATGGAGTTTTTATTGAGATTTCAAATATGAGATTACAGCTTGAAGCACACGCGGAAAGGTATGGGCTGGTAGATAGTAATTTAACTTACCAACTAATAAGCGTATTCATTGACATAGTCGTTAAAATATATTTACTTCATTGAATTGTATGCTTCTGTTGTTATTATTTTTAGGGCTGGAAAGATTTAAGAAAATTAAAAGCCGTATCGAGCCAAGCGCGCCATTTGTCGCTTGGTGTAACTTTGAGTGCTAGCTAATTCAATTGTTTAGCCGATGGCTTAAGAGAACTACGCATTTCGTGCTCATAGTTATATTGTGAATACTCTTTTTAATGAAGACCTGTATCGTTCTATGTATAAATTCCTCGAATGCCTTCGACTTATAAAGTAAACACAACATTCAAAATAAGTCCCAGTTCAAAGCTATCTGGGCAATGTTTTCATTCAATATATTTTGACGACCCTGTAACTGTGACTTAATCACTTTACATCACAGCATCGTGCCCTATTTTCAATATTTAATACGGTTTTAAATTAGTACCAGTTACCACTCAACTAGGCTCCAATTAGGAAAAAAAGCTCACGCCTTTTCTTCCCAGAGGTGTTGGTTGAGAGAGATGATGGAGCGCTACTTTGCGCGGTCCTGACATACTTTCTTCAATAAAGCTTTATTAAAAATGAGCTAATAAGGGTCCTTATTAGTCAAGTAGTATACATTTTGCACTCATACGTCCTGTTTTATGGAAGCTTTTAAGTGGTAACACTATTAGACAATTCATGTACTATGCAATTTCCATTTTAAACCATCGTTATGAAGGTTGTATCGAAATAACTAATGTACAGTTGTTTTGTAAAGTGATAAATAATAAACTAGATGTACAATCACGAAGAAATATAAATCAAATAATGTTCGAACAACTTGACACATTCTTTTAACCTATTTTTTTTAATGTTACCAGTGTACAGGACGGTCTGACGCTCACCTGATGGTAAGTGATACGCTTAACCACAGACATCCGAATATATAATTAGACTGGACAAGCCGCCAAGTTTATAGGCAGTCCCAGTGTCGCAATTTCTTTTCGGTTCTTACCTGTGAAAAGTTATTATATTTCTTGGTAAATTTACTGATTCCTTGCGATGATGGCATGTCACAATTGCATAGGATGGCATTTTGGGATAAAACGGTAATTTCTTCTAATTTTCGTGCGTCTTGACACGTCTCACAGAGCGTAAACTGGCAGCCAGTGTATGCTCGTTGAGCTTACATTTGTCGCACTTAAAAACGCGGCTTGCCCTATCTCCTGTATTGGGAAATCTGTGCGCTTAACCATGAAAGAGCGTCATTGAAGGATACCAACAACTGATAGACAGATATTATCCTCTTCAATGCCGCACTGCGCCCGTCACCCGAGATAACTGATGTTAGGTTTCTTGTGCCCGGTAATTTCCCAAGCTACAATGTCCTCATCCCGAAACGCAAAAGTGCATAACACTCGTGTTTCACGGGTCAATATCTGGCACTGCGGTGGTACCTACCTAGACGACTGAGTATCGTGTCACCTAGTAAATGTTATATTACATATTCAACCTATCGCAGTCCACTGATGGACAGCGATAGGTTGAATATATATTGAATAGGCCTCCCCCAATGATTAATTGAGCGTCGGTGGCTCAGTGGTGTGACTGTCGCCTTCCTACCGGGAGGGCTGAGGTTCAAATCCCGACACGTACCATGTATGTATTTTCGAAAATATATGTACGTTATCTGTCGCTCTTACGGTGAAGGAAAACATCGTGAGGAAACCTTCATGCACGCCTGCGAAGAGATTCGAAGGTTGTGTGTGAAGTCGTCCAATCTGCACTGGGCCCGCGTGGACGACTAAGGCCTAATCACCCTATACGGGTAGGCTCGTGCCCCTCGGTGGGGACGTTTAATGAGCTGATGATGATGATGATGATGAAGGCCTCCCCCATTTTGCGCCAGATCTCCCGGTCCTCCGCTTTTCTCATCCAGCCTCCATCAGCGACCTTTCGCAAATCGTCGGTCCATCGGGCCGGAGGGTGTCCTACAGTAAATGTTATGTTGACGACATACAATATTAAAAGGATACAAAGGGAGCAACATAAGTGAAAATTTGTCCCCACTGACGCGATGGGTTAAATTTCGCCACGGACACTTTTTGAGTAAGATGTGCATTTAGTTAATTTATTTTTTATCTTAGGTAAAGTGTCTTAATGGTGTCGTAATGTCAAGTAAATTTATTTATTTATTTATATGACTAGGTATATTAATATTAAAAATAATATCACATTTTGCCAAGCGTATATACTAGCAATTCGGTAATTGCACACTTTGCACCTTCGTGGAGACAATTTATAACACCCTCAGGAGAAGGCATGGCAAGCTGTAGTAGAATTTATGGAGCATTAAATTACTCAAGTTATCTTAATCTAAGCGGTGATTAAGAAAACTATTTTGATCTTCTGTTGTAGATTTCATTAGAATATTTTTCTTTTATTCTAATCCTATTTTTGGAAATATGTGTCATATTACGACGACTAAGGCCTATACGGGTCGGCCCATCGGTAGGAATGTATAATGAACTGATGCGATGGATGCCAACTGCTAAAGGATGATTTCCCCTAATGATTTTCACGCACACCGATCTCAAGCAGTCATCTGCTTCCTGCCATCTTAAATAGGTTATCATAGGCAAGGACAAGAGGTATTTTAAAAGCTAACCTGAGTTGGCAAAGTTTATGTATGTATTTTGCAATTATTACTATAATAATATATTATTACTATAATAATAAGCAAAAAAAAACATTTTTATATAATTCCCTGTAGCCATGCTGTGCCTGCGACATACAGAGGAACGTTAAAGGTGGTGATTATATCCTCTATGCACCTCTATAATTGCTACGATATACGTCATGCATTGTAGCAGCGCAAAATCTGCTACAATGGCCACCGTAGCAGCTTTCGTAACGCAGAGAGCTCAGAGTGGTTTACAGATTGTCTATGACATGTTTTTAAAGTTGATCGATCTATAACAATCCAATGTAGCCCGAAATATTTTGATAAATACATGGATGCACACTTAATCTGCCTGTTTCAGTTATATATTATAGTTGTTATAAACCAACCATTGTAACAATGTATTATGAGAGCAATAAACCATTTTATTATTATTATATTTTCCTTTTTTTAGGATTGCTGGATTTGCTTTAGGATTGCTGGAAAAGATTTCATTTGGAATAACTTTGGATTTACTATGTTTATGAGTGCATAATTAGTTTATGTTTTCCAAGGTTGTGTGTGAAGTCGTCCAATCCGCACTGGGCCCGCGTGGACGACTAAGGCCTAATCACCCTATACGGGTAGGCTCGTGCCCCTCGGTGGGAACGTTTAATGAGCTGATGATGATGATGAGTGCATAAATAAATAAACATATTGTGCCGAATTTTTTAAAAAGTGCAAGCTAAGGTTGATTTAAATGTTTTTTTTTTCGAACTGACTGACTGACGGGCAAATGGCGAGCGCAGATGGCTCTCAGCCTTAATATTTACACAACGAGCCTAAGGGCGTCCCCGAACGGGACTCAAACCTCGGCTTAGGGCGTTGCGGGGTACTGATTTGAATATGTACTAACTTCGTAAACAGGGTAATGAAAACAGGAAACACATTCTGTTGCTAGACAAACAATTACAGTAACAGTAGATAATGGCTTTTTGTAACCATCCATAAGGATTTAGTGCTATGAGTATTCTATACATGGTGCAAACACTATGCTTAATTTAATTAAAAAAACTATTTTTTAAACATTACTTTTATTACAGATATGAATTAAATACGATATTAATTAAATATGTGGTAACTTTATAAACACCTTAAAGCTTAATCCTACAAATGAGAGTGCAACCTTCTGCAGTCTGAGGTTTGGCAAGCTTTATAGAGGTCTAATTTGAAACCTAAGTATTTTTATAATTTCATAAGATTTGCAGATCAATCGATTGGATATCATTTGCTCATAAAACTAAAATGTGTTTGAAATAACCAATTAATGAGAAACTTGTGTGTGTTGTTTATTGAGTCCCAGCATTACTCTATTTTTTAAGCTACAGGGGCAGACGAGCAAACCTGTCGGTAAATAGCATTACCACCAGAGCAACGAAATAAATAGGTTGTATTCACACAAATATCTTGCTCTTCCAAAAACCCGCAAAATTTGTACTTACTATTTATATGAATTTTCAAAGCCAACAATTTAGATTACTACAATAATCAATTATTTCATGTCGATCGAGAATAACACATTTATCAAATGGTTTCGGTTGGTAATAAATTGCAGCCCCAAGGCACGCTTGTATAGCTTTACGATTACGCTTTGGCCAAACAATTAATTTGATGTGGGGAAATTTATTAATGTTTTAAGAGTACCATTAAACAATTAACAACCGCAGTGTCTAGGTGAACATTGTACTTCTATAAAAACTTGTAGTGCTACACGAGAGATCTTGGATTCTTGGACTTTGAATTCTGAAATCTTGGTTTCATAGATCTAAATTAGTTATAAAATGAAGAGTGTATTTCAAAAACTTTTAGGGTACGTGTTTTATAACTGCTGATATTGATTCAATTAATTTCACTTTCACGTGTGGAATAAAAATGAGTTAAAATTATTTTCTAGCCATAGGAAAACAAGATTGGACAGTTATATGCTACAACGAAGTGGTGTTATTTCAAATATTTTGAAGTGTTGAAAAACTAAGCCGCCCAAAAGTCATATCGTTAATATTATCAAGAAATAGATTCAGATATTACGCGGTCGGAAAGTTAAATGTATGATTGAATCAGGTGCTTGGATAAAGTTGACAGATTTATTATCTTTGGGTACATGTAGGTATTAAACCATCCATTAATATTGTGAGGGCACCTTGATGTAAATGCTGATGAAACTATTTGAATGTAATCTATTCATTATAATATGTCGGTGGTTAATTTAGTCGGCCATATTATGTTATGGTTATTATTACTCTCACCCCCTGATTATTACTCTCTGCCCCACAAATACACAATCCACCTCTAAATAAGTGTACTTATTTAGAGGTGGATTGTGTATTTGTGGGGCCCCGGGCTGAAACAACAGAGAGCCTATCAACTAATACTCACGTCAAATAAATTTGCTATAATTTCTTTATTGCACTAAAACATATTACTTAAAGCTATGCTAGTATAAATTTTACGAAAGGTGACCTTATTGCTAGTGGTGATCATTATTACGATAGCAATTAATTTAATGCATTATTTTCATTTAATGGATAACACTGTTATTGGATGTTGAAATAATGAGCTATCATTAATGCCTGTTATTGATATAACACCCTGTTGCCGCGCCGTGTATGCGCTATCGCGTCCCTCGTCGCGGCGTCGCAATAAGCCAATAGCAGCAGTTTAGCGCCAAAAAATCGCGCTGTTGCCACATTTCGTATAACGCTCGCCCGCCCACTCACCTGTAATTTCACGATGCGTCTTCTGTTTACATGTTGTTTTAGTTTATTGTTTCGCGGGCATGCTTGCTATTGCGTAAGCGAGTCGATTTAATTGTTGTTTTTAAACTTCGTGAGTTATTTAATTGTGTAAATAGGTATATCTTTGCTTAGTGTGTAATTGTACTTTTAGATATTATTTTGTTAGTGTTTAATTAAGTGTGTTGACTATTGTACAGTTTGTTTGATTAGTGTAAATTAAACATTGTGAAAATGTCTGATAGGCGAATTACCGCAAATATTTGGAACTATTTTGACGTCCTTGATAAAGCCAATAAAAAGGCAATTTGTAAATATTGTAAATCTGCACTTTCGTACAAAAGTACGATAACAAGTTCATTGACCTTTTATTACATTTTAAGCTCACGACGTAATACATAACATCCATTGTTATTTCAGGATTAATTTATGTTATCTTTAAAAATTAATGAATTATTTGTTTGACAATTTGCCACAAAAAATAACAGATAATGATGGTTTGCAATAACAGTTATTGGAAAATAATTTAGCAGTGTTATTCATTATTTTGAAACATCCGTTTTTGCCATCGCTACTTATTGCTGTGGTATCGCTACTTCTTCCATGCAACCTTTGAATGAGAGAGAAGCCGAATCGTCTTTTGGTTTTAGCAGAGTCTGGGGGCCCCTAGTAATCTCGGGGCCCTGGGCTGCAGCCCTTATGGTTGATAAGGCCCTGCACTTATTGCTACTTATATACATTACAATGAGATTAAACTTGTTGTTTAAAGCTTTGTGTAAATAGTGTTACGAGCTGAGGGTTCAGGATAAATTATTGCCAAACACGAAGAATAACACGGTAACACACTTTATTAATTAACCACTAAAAATTACACACAACACTAATTACACACTCACTAATTAGTCAATTAACGCACGCACTATAATCCGTAATTAACACTGCACACTATAACGCAACACTTAATGAGTCCGTATAATGTCCGCACAAACACGTTATAATCACTCGTTAACTCTTCACTCTGTTATCTCACACTCGACGATCCCTTAGATATCGCTTTATCACTCGCTTCTTCCTTGTAGTCGCAGATACTTCGCTCTTAGTTCGCTCTTGAGTAGAACACAAGACTGCCGGCGCACCCATCGGTCCGCATTATATACCTGTCCGCCCGCTAAGCTCGAAGCGTCGACGTCATTCTACATAGTTCGCGAAATATCTAGAATATGCTAGACTCTTCGCTATTAACTATGCTATTGTATTGTATATGTTATTTGTATTATATATATATATATATATATATACAAATAACATATACATATAAGATAAGTATATATATATATATACTTATCTTTGCTATTAACTATATTAATTAAATATGGCGGCTAATATGTGACTAACGTCACATATGCCATTTTAATTACGTCAATTCGTAACAATAGTTTAGCGTAGGCAATTTATAGAATGTCAGATTTCGTGTGTATAGGAATAATATGATTAAATTAAAAATAGGAATCGTATAGCAAAAGCCTTCATTAATGTGTCCTAAAGTATCTGCCCTTTGGAGTTTAAGAGTAGTCCAGTAATAGAATTCTTGATACAGCGAAATAATAAAAAAATTACACGCAGCAATTTCGAGGGTCTTACAAGCATTGATTGAGTTTATTTATAATACACAGAAGTAAACAATTTTTCTGGCGGCATTTTCCTTCGTAACGAATTCATCTCAACTATTTTCTTGATATTATCTGTGTACTTTAGTAATATGGGCAAGAATGTCTCTTCATAATTTCAACGATTGTCAAGCAGTTTTTGATCTGCAAAAGGTATTCGATGTAACCCAAAATGAAAAGAACTCGTCTAAGAAATCGTTGAACACAAAATTTGTAGACGTCTTTTTACTGTTTGCTGGTGAGGGATGTATAAATATTTACTATGATATAGATTTGTCATTTGTATGCTATAATTAAAGCTTTATTTCCTTATTTTTTTGATCTTTTTGTTTTTTTTACGTAAAAAGTATTATCTGACGCACCTATAATAATTTATTTTCATTTCATTACGACTTTCATTAAGATATCATCTTGAATATATTTCATAAGAATCTCTATTTTATAAAAAAATGTTGTTTTATGTTTTTTTTCTTATTTGTCCGTAGATTATTTTGGCCTGGAGTATTAAACTCGTATACAAAATTAAAAAAAAACTATTATTCATTGGCAACGAAAATTTTTCACGATTAACAACAATTTCCCATAAATACAAATGTTACATTTTAATTTTATTATAATCCTAGGACTATGACAGCCTCCGAGGTCTAGTACGTTCAACGTTGGGTTTTATATCCAGAGGTTATGGGTTCAAATCCTGTGGGGAGAACGGATAAAGTAACTTTCTGTGTTTTTTCCAGTTTTGTAAAGACATTGCAGGCTGATTCGACAATCAACTATCCCTAGAAAGTAGCCGCATGGCTGTGATGTGTGGCCTTGTCCCTGTAGTGGGTTTTGCATATACAGCTGATGATGATGATATAATTTAAAGTAATTGCAAGCAATAAATCTAGCTATGTAAATAATAGGTCATTTGATGAGGATGGCTGATGATGATGACCAGTGTTGCCGCTCGATAGCCCTCTATCAATCGATAATTAGGCTGAAGCAATACTATCGCTATCGATATAGGCGTATGCCTGTCGATAGTATCGTTAGTTTTGGCAATATTCTGAAGCAATAGTATCGATATCGATTGTCAAATTGACTATCGATAGTATCGACACTATTATTATCTGACTATATCCAAAACTATCGACACCAGTACATGATTTTCGAGGTAAACTATATAGAGTCAAATAATCGATAGTTCTGCAAGACTGATGATGTCCCTAGGCATGATTTGATGTGGCAAATACATTTATGTTAATAATACTGTCACTTGTATCAATATGGCCTCTGACAAAAACAAAAATAAGAAAACAGTCTAAACAATTGGAAGGCTAATACTATTAGGCGCTAAAATAGGCGACGTCATACTGGATCATGTAATATTGCTCATAAAACCTTATGTAGCAATGAGAAAAATAGGAACAAATAGAATCGACATATTTCAATGTGATTATTTGCATCGATATGACATTCAATATTTCGTAAACCATTTATTAGTTATTTATGATTTCAGTAAATGTAATGTTACGACTTCATGTACCTACCTAATTATAATAAAGTTATATATGGTTTCTTCTATGTCATCATCATCAGCTCATTAAACGTCCCCACCGAGGGGCACGAGCCTACCCGTATAGGGTGATTAGGCTTTAGTCGTCCACGCGGGCCCAGTGCAGATTGGACGACTTCACACACAACCTTCGAATCTATTCGCAGGCGTGCATGAAGGTTTCCTCACGATGTTTTCTTCACCGTAAGAGCATCGGATAACGTAGGTACATATATTTTCGAAAATTCGAAAACACATTGGTACGTGTCGGGATTTGAACGTCAGCCCTCCCGGCTTCTTCTATGTAATGTGTTTTAATTGTTGTGTGCAGTTTTTATGTTTTTTAAATAGTGTTACAGTGTTATTATTCGTGATTGTCATTAATTTATCCAAGAACCCCCAGCTCGTAACAGTATTATTTGATTTCACTAATGTAGAACCTTAGGTAAGCAATAAATTTACAAGACTCACTCTCACACAAAATTCTGCCCATCGCGTCAGTTGGGCAAAATTCATAATCACGTCGCTCGCTACATGTCATAGTGACATAGTAGTATACTCGTGCTTTTTTGCGTTTTTTGTGTTCCCTTATGATGCGTTAAGGTCATAATTTTAATGAATAATTTTATGTTTGGTTATTGTTTTACCTATAACTTATGTGTCAAGCGGCTCGCAATTTTGTGGTTGTCATTTCTCCGTGATTGTGTATCTACTTAGTTGATTATTTAAATGTGTGAATAATGGAACGGATTTATTCGCAGTTAATGAATACATTTTTTTTTATAATTGAAACTAAGATGTGTTATTTGTCGTATGAAAATCAAGAAACACCTTTAATGAACATAAACTTAGGATACATACAAATAAATTTATCCACTCATTATGTATCGTAGTGTCTCATCGATGGCACGACTCTGATTTCAGTGGAACCTAAGTAGGTACTTGTACTTGAAATACTTTTGCTTTAAGTATTAATTATTTATTCTATTGTTATTATTATTATTAAGAAAACCAACAGCGCAATATATTTTATAAAAAATACTTGATTTTAAGGTACAGCTTCTAATAGGTTTCCTTTTACAATACCATCCGAGACGTGACACGAAACAGTAATTTAGATCCTTGCGATTTTAGAAACAATGTATTGGGTGTACCATAGATTTAGAATAAGCGCGCTATATATCTTTGGGGTGTACAGCCGTCTGCTGCTCCAGGTTGGTACCTTAAACCTTATACTTCTGACGAGTTTGGAGCAATCTAGCTTACTCAGATAATATCAAAAAATAAACTCAAACTCTTACAGAATTTCTATCTTAGCTACAAATATGTATATACGGTTTAACATAAATACAGATTATACAGGAGTATAATATGTATTTATGTTCCAAATACATGGGAGTAGTTTCCTTACTACCATGTATTTGGTAAACCCTAAAATTTAATGTGGTTCAGGCATATTATCGGTTGTCACCGACCTAAGACCTAGGAAAATGAGAAGATCTCAAGTCACGTCTCATTGGAATGCTCCGGAGTAGGTTGGGTAAAGGGTAAAACACTTCGGCTTTTCAATTTAATGCAAAAGATCGCCATCGACTTAAAAGGTTTGCTAGTGTTCCTGCAGCACGTTGGATTGAACAAGGCTTTTATTGACTTAAAAATAAAACAAAGATTCTCTAACTGAGATGCGTCATGACTTTATCTTATTAAATAATAGCTATTTCCCGCGGCTTCGCTCGTATTAAAAATTAATATTATTAATAAGTTATACCCTATACGGGTAGGCTCGTGCCCCTCGGTGGGGACGTTTAATGAGCTGATGATGATGAATAAGTTATAGTTTTCATCTCCTGGGGGGTGGAATTTATCAAATTCCTTTCCTTGCAGATGCCTACGTCATAACAAGTTATAACATCAGCTGTTTGTCTCAATCAAACCCACACTTACCATCAGGTGACCGTCTTGACCGTCCTGTACATTTTGTAACATAAAATAAATCTACAGAATAATAAATTGATGAGCGGAACACCGAATAATTAATAATCATAAACTAACATGATGAATTCAACGGCAAAACAAGGGTTTTGCACCAATGATGTAAAAAAGTATAGGTTCATGATATCCTCACAAAACAATCGAAAAAGTGTTCCGAATGCAGTGACAGCACACATACATATTTCGAATGAGCGTACATTTACCTAAACAAAAGAGTACAAACTGTACTCTCTTCGGCAGTTCGTTTTTGAGGCACGGATGACGTATCTTTCTTTATATACACAGAATATCATTGTTTTGCACTTATGTGTGTACCATTTTTGATATCGCGTATGTTTAAATGACGCGCTAGCTTTGCATAAATTTCAATTTCAATACAATGATTGATTAGTTGGTTTATTGTGACGGATTGGTTTTTACGTCTTATGTTAAAATATAGTGTCCTAACGAACTGTTCGATCTGATACCTGCTGCTGAATTTCATCATCGGGTTACCCGCCACAAGATGAAATTCCAGCCTCATCGTCTTCATGGCTGGCGTTCGACTACAGTTCGAATCATGCGCAATTTTCTTCCACGTACATTAATTATATGGAATGACCTACCAGCAGCGGTATTTCCTGACAAATATGACATAGGAATCTTTAAGAAAAGAGCGTATTCTTTTCTCGTTTGCTCCCTGTAAAGACCATATTTGAGCTCATATGGGTACTTGATGACGGCATTTTAAAGTAAAAAAAATGATTTGATCTTTTCAAGGAATAGAAAATATGACTGGTTGGGCACTTCCCAATGCAGATGAAGTAAGTACTTCTTGAAAGCATTTTCAATATCAGACTAGCGTAGTCACGATCTTTATGTTTTCTATTAAAATATATTGAGGAAGTATTAAGTATGTGTAATAGAAAAAATTGCTTAATAATAATTTAAATTCGGTAATAACTGTACTCTAGGAACTGTATACTACCGTTTTAAAGATACCATAGCGATATTTATGTCACCAATAAATCTGCCATTTTCCCAGAATACACTTTAGGGTTTGGTTCGCTAATTAATGAACACTTAATTACATAAACTGCGAATTCCGGGTAAAGCCATACGAGACGGTATTGACTCTCAACTTCTGTAGGTAATTTAGATATCAAAGGGCCTTGATATATGGCGATAGCGTAATAATCGCTACCAAATGTGAGGTATAAGATTTATATATTTTAAAACAATTGACGACCCAACTGGTGTAGTGGTCGAGACGTCGGCTACTACTCCTAGGGTTCCCGGCTTGATTCCCGGGCAGTACATTTTGTGTGCATGAACATGTCTGTTTGTGTCGGTCTGGGTGTTTTCTGTCTTTAATATGTATATATTTACAAAAAAAAAGGTTTACCCGTTGTTTAGTATATATTACAGGCAAATGCTTAGTTTGGGGCTAGATGGCGCTATGTGAATGTCAGTAGATTTTATTAAATATGGGACATCTACCGATAGCCTACAACTTGGAATATCTGTCACTAGTTGTATATTTGTTTATAGACTATTATAATTATATTTTATGTTAAAGTACACACCGAGAGGAACTGCATTCTTGTCGCAAATAAAACATCATTCTATTAAACTTTACACAATATTGTTCAGAATGTAATGTCTATTTGAAATCAGAGTCATTGGCTTTTGAAAAAAAAGGGGGAAAATCTCAAATGAGTGAGGGAAATCTGTGTTTTTTTAAACTAACATTCTTGACAATTAATTTGATCTTTTTGAGCACCCGTATTTTATTATAGTCAAAAATCAAAATAGAATTACTTATAAGTGACTTTATTATTTAACGAGTAAACTAAATAACAGGGAAACTTCCTTGTAGCTATTGTTGTTTTCTGAGTAGAGCCAATCAATTTTGGAATATTTTTTCCTAAGAATAAAAGTAGAAAACGTGCCTTGTTCATTAATATGGATTTTTAATTCCTGTCAGTCTGCGTGAAAAATCAGCTATTTTAGAAATAAAGAGTCAATATTTGTCTATCCGGGATCTAAAAAACAAGTATAAGTAGTTATGGCGGAAGAAAACAGCAATAAATACTTTCTCAGAACCGTACAAATCGCCGTCTAGCCCCAAGCTAAGAACCTTATTTTGTAATATACATACAAAACAACAAATAAACATTAATTTTGTAAATTCAAACATAATAGGTGTTTACCTATGAAATTACTGTTCTGCATACTGGCCATGTTAAATCAAAATAATTTTTGTTTGGCTAAGAATTTTAATTTTAAATGAATTTTATTTTAAAACAGTGGCATTGTTTTCCAAAGTTATTTGTTTATTGATTAGTGTTACCTTTTATAGCTTTTCAATCTATTTCGTCATCATGGATGCATTAAAATTCGAGTAATTATGGAATATGAGTACAGTCGCGCGTCGTGGCAATAACGCGGCACAAGCGGCACGCAATATCAACCACGTTTACGGAGCTAACACTACAAACCAACGCACCACCATTGGCTTGCTCGATTCCGTCTGGGAAATTTGACATGAAAAACCTCGTGGTCGTCTGAAAACTTAAGTCGATAATGACGAACTAAAGGCGATTGTGGAAGCTGACGCTACTCAATCTAGGGCTGAATTAGCAGCAGCTTTTGACATTAGCGTCAAAACAATAGTGGTCCATTTGCGTCAAATTGGCAAGGTAAAAAAGCTTGACAATTGGTTGCCCCACAAACTCAATGACCTCCAGCGCGAAGCACGCGTCGAGACGTGCCTCATAAAAAAAATCTTTATTTTTGCTTATCAGACACACAAATAAATACATTTTGCCTCCTCATTGTTACCTGCGATGAAAAATGGATTCTGTTTGATAATCACAAGTACTTGGCAAGTTGGTTGGATTCTATATCTGCACCTAAACAATGCCCTAAACGATTACTTACCCCTAGAAAAGTGATCGACACTTTTTAGTAGTCTAGCGTCGTTGTGATTCATCACAGCTTCTTACCTAACGGGATGGGCTTTACTGTAGATGTGTACTGAGAAGAACTGTACACAAAGATGAAGAAGCTGGCACATGCCCAACCAGCATTGGTCAATCGTTCCACTCCGCTTGCCTCCTCCTGCACGACAACGCGTGACCTTATTCTGCACAGCAGACGATCTCCGTCATCCGCCCTGATCAACAGAACTTTGCCTACACTAGTACTTTTCCTGAATTCGGATTACTTCTTGGAGGGAAAAATTAAATACCCCTGAGCACTACAAAATGCCTTCGAAGAATTTGTTAAACTGCCACTGCGTTGGCAAAGATGCATTGATTGCATGGGTGATTACTTTGATTATTACAATTAAAAATACATGAAAAAAAAAACGTTTAATTTTTTCATACCAAACGGCAATTTCATAAGTAATCTAATATTATACATAGAAATTGAGTTTTCTGGTATGAGTAGACCAATAAAACTAACATGCACTGTCACATAAATTTTTGTACTGCACGGAGATTGAACCCGGTACCTTTGTTGCCAAAACTTCTGAACAATTACACCACAAGGGTTTTTAGGTTGAGAGCCATCTGAGCTCGTGACATGTTCGGTGAAGCTGTGAAAGCCATCGGACAACAGCAATAAGTTCATTAGCATCATCCTCAGCTCATTATACGTTCCCACCGAGAGGCACAGGCCTACCCCTAAAAGATGTATAGGCCTTAGTCGTCCACACGGGCCCAGTGCGTATTGACCGAGTTCACGCAAAACCTTTGAAGTTCTTCGTTAGCGTGCGTAGGTTTCTTCACAATGTTTTCCTTCACCCTAAGAGCTTGGGTTACACGTGAAAAAAGCCACAAAAGTTGTCCTAGTAAATATGAAGGCTATATATAAAACTTTTGTCATACCATCTTTACAAGTTGACATATATATTAAATTATTTAGGTATACAAAATAATATTAAGTTTCCTATATCACCCGCCATCATATCACGTCAACCTTTCTCTCAATAAATTTACATAATGACATGCCTAATGCACACATGAATTTGTTATGAGTTTGGCATCCGTTATATCGTTACAAAGTACACATTGATTCGTTGACCTTTGCTGTACAATGGACTCTTATTGACACTGTCCATCAATTCTCAGCCATTAGTAATGGTATCGGTTAACAAGCCATTATATATAAACAAGTTAAATATTGCTCGTTAATTTGTTTGAAGTGGTAAAAACGTAGCGTCGTTGGTGGTTCATTGGTGCGGACTGTTGGCTTCCGATCTGGAATATGGAATCAACTTTATTTTTATACAATCAGTTTGCAATGTCTAAATTAAACTGGATTGCATCACATAGCATAACTATGACGCAGCTGACTTAGCTGCAGGATTGAAACCCACGACTCACAGATCACGCAGTGAGTTAAAGCAACATGTACACCACTAGACAATGAATGCAGTAAGGTTTCGTTAGTTTGGCACGTCCAACTAAATGTTTTGTACCTAAGCCTAACATTATTTGAGTTTCGTTTGAATATACAAAAATGAATAATTTTAAATGAATTACAGCTTTAAAAATACAAACCGAAGGGAAATCCTTAAAAGACCGCAAACTAAAATCCTGAATCGTTTATAAATTGTTTGACTACTTAAGCTCATTCAGGTTTTCAGTGTTCCATGAAACACTTGTATAATGTTCGCTAAGAATTCTTAATTCTCTGCTCCGATTTGTTAGCTGTGGGACTCGTGGTTATAATAAGAGAAGCTCGCAAATTCTTTTTTCATATTTTTTATGTCATAACTCATACGTGAACGGGACGGTCAGTTCGCTTACCTGGTGGTAAGTGATACGAATGACCATGACCGGTGCTTTCTGTATAGTTATTATTGTATAGAACGGTCAGGACGCTTACCCTATGGTGATGCGCCTTACCATGACAGAGCAGCATTGAAGGAAGCCAACAATTGACAGTTCTTATTCTCTGTCAATGCCACGCTGCGCCGGACACCAGAGACCGCAGATGTTAAGTCTCTTGTACCCGGTATTTTCACTTGCTACAGTGTCCTTACCCCGAAGCACAAAAGTGCAAACACCCTGTTTCACGGGACGATATCTGGCACTGCGGTGGCACCTACCTAGACGCCTCAGTATAGAGTCTACCACCTAGTAGGTAGTCATTATTTTCCATCAGTACTGGCAGTTCTACCCACATTCCGGAACACAGAATACAAAACACTTCTATTTCACGATATTTGGCACTGCGGCGGCACCTACTTATACGACTCAGTACTGAAAATTCTATTACCTTTTTTTCATGCCCTAACACGGTAGCACAATACAACGACAGTTTGATATTCAGCAGTGGACACACTGTCATATGTTTGCTCAATCTACTTGATTATTATGGAAGCAGCACTCTCTATTTTATGTTTTAAATTAAACCTAATTTGATTAAAAAAAAAAACAATTCTTAGATAGTCATATTTTTACAGTTCTTAGCGAAGCGCCTAAAGCTGACGAAAAGCCTACAATTGAATATTTTATATTAGAGAGGGCCCTCAGGGAAATTAATATGTGGGCGCTGAGTGGAGTGTGTTTCCCATGAAACTTTTTATTGTACTAAGTTTTTGATGTTGTGTTCTTAGTCATAATTCTTCCCTGTAGTGTCATAAATAATAATAATTTAATTATATAGGTACATACTTTATTTACTTGGTAACCACCCGTAAGTAAGTAGGCTTACAAGACAAGATGCTGAGATTCTAAATAAATAAACACAAATAATAAAAATGGTTATAATATCCAATTACATTCACGTGTTATTTTCTGATTGGCGAAAGTATAAATAAATAAATATATTCACTAAAATTCACACAACACCATCTAGCTCTTAACTTTTTTTTTTTTACATTAAATAGGCCAGCGTTTGACTACGCCTTGTCTGGTGTTAAACATCGACGATGTCCAGGATGAAACACGCTGACCTAGAAGAAACCTATTTACTCTCGACTTGAAGACCCCCAAATTGTACACCTCGGGAAAAACACAAGCTGGCAACGAATTCCAAAGTTTCGCAGTGCGAATAATAAATGTGGATTCAAAGCGCTTAGTACGACACTTCGGCATCTCTACTATAAATGGATGTCGCTTCACCGTCTGCCTGGTTGATCGATGAAAGAAAGGACTCGGCGGGACAATATCATGCAATATTTGTGCACACTCCCCGAAGTGCAACCTATAGAAGCACGACAAAGAGGCAACCCGCCGCCGGTGGCTCAGACCTTGCAACCGATACTTGGGTAAAGAGCTGTTACCTATTAACCTCTCGTCTCGTCTCAGTAACTAAGCATTTACCTGTAATATTGATACTAAACAACGGGTAAACATACTTATACATTTTATTTTTATAAAAACTTACATATTATACACATAAAACACCCAGACCAAACAGTCATGTTCATGCACACAAATGATTGAACTGTCCAGAGATCGAACTTGGAACCCTTGGTGTAGCCAATGTCTCAACCATTACACCAGATAGAGATATTTCGTCATGGCACTAGAATAATGTTTAATGGGCATCACTTTTTCTGTTGCTAAGTTGTTATAGCTATCTTAATTTTGAGATGTCTTGTAAATTCGCCTTTGGAGTTTGGTAATCTCATTTGTTTGATCACTTTAGCAACAAACTAAGAAAGTCTCATCAATATTTCCTTACATACGTAAATATTTAACATAATATACAATACCTAAATTAAATTTTGTAATTGTTATAACTAAATTAAATTTTGTAATTGTTAAAACCACAGACATCCGAATATACAATTAGACTGGACAAGCCGCCAAGTTTATAGGCAGTCCCAGTGTCGCAATTTCTTTTCGGTTCTTACCTGTGAAAAGTTATTATATTTCTTGGTAAATTTACTAATTCCTTGCGATGATGGCATGTTACAATTGCACAGAATGGCATTTTGGGAAAAAACGGTAATTTCTTCTTATATTCGTGCGTCTTGACTCGTCTCACAGAGCGTAAACTGGCAGGCAGTGTATGCTCGTTGAGCTTACATTTGTCGCACTTAAAAACGCGGCTTGCCCCATCTCCGGTATTGGGAAATCTGTGGTTAAACTTATGTAATTTAAGTAATTTATTAAAAGGCATACATTAGTGCATGTCGTGGCAGCCTTGAAGTATAACAGCGATTTGTTATGTTATTAATAAGTTTTCATTGTGAATGATATCATCGTTTGTTATATTGGTTGTCCTTAAATAAATAAATACCTACAACATAAACCGATGACAGGAAGTGACTCGAGTTTCTTGCCGGATCTTCTCGAAGATCCTACTTATTCCGAACCGGTGGTAGAGTCATTAAAAATATAATAATAATAACAATTGACGATTTAAAAGTATCTGTAACAGATTTATTTGAATAAAGATTTTTTCTTTCTTTGAAGTGATCATAGTCACGTACAAATGTTTGTACGGCACAGGTTTTACTCGTATATCTAAAAGCCAAGGTATGATATTATTAAGAATTCTAAGTTAAATATGATACTGGATTTTCTTGGTAGTTAAGTACTGCAATCTATGATATCATTATGTATTTCAGGAAGGCTCGATCATAGTATTAACAAGTACCATCATCATCAGCTCATTAAACGTCCCACCAGGGGCACGAGGCGTACCCGTATAGGGTGATTAGGCGTTAGTCGTCCACGGGCCAGTGCGGCTTGGACGACTTCACGTACAACCTTTGCATCTTCGCAGCGCATGAAGGTTTCCTCACGATGTTTTCCTTCACCGTAAGAGCGTCGGATAACGTAATATATGCTAGGTGGTAGACTCAATATGAGTCGTCTAGGTAGGTACCGAGTAAAGGGACCTAAGCATCTGTTGTCTCGGGTGACGGGTGCAGTGCGGCATTGATGGAGGATAATAACTGTCTATCAGTTGTTGTTCCTTTCATGCCTCTGTCATGGTCTGGCGTATCACTTACCATCAGGTGAGGATACAGAACATCCTGTACACTTATAGAATAAAAAAAAAACAGTCCATACATTGAGCCACCTACGCTTACAACAAGTATCTATGGAATGCCAATTAAAATTCATCTAATAAAATAAAATAATTAAAATAAATTAATGATTTTGTAATCCGAAATCTTCCAACAACAGACACAAGCAAATCACGGTATTTCTTGGTAAAAATACCGAAATATATTTTTTAATGTAGCTACTTGCAATGGACTAACGAAACAAGATGAGATCACCACCAAATAAAAGACAGGGTTTTCGTACGAGATGGGAACGGGATAACTTAGATTAAGTGTGCCTGTAGGATTAGTTAAAGTAGTAGTAGTTAAACACACATTGAGCACGAACTGTGTTTACATGTACGCTTTGGTTGGATGTGCACAAAGGGAATTGATTAGTTAAGTCTAGTTATCCCTGTATTCATTGGTTTGTCATTTGGCATTCAATGACAACTAAGAAGTTGACAGTCAGATCATTTTTGGTCTGTCAAAATTAAATTTTTCATACACTTTTATGGCATTAAACATTATGAAGGCGTGCATGAAGGTTTCCTCACGATGTTTTCCTTCACCGTAAGAGCGTCGGATAACTTACATATACTAGGTGGTAGACTCGATACATTCATTATTCATATCACATGCATGTATTAAAATCGGTTATTTCAATATTATAAACAGACTACAGATTCCCAATACAATTGTATTTTCGGACGTCTGTGAAACAGACACTCCAATTTCATTTAGAGTAGAGATGTATACATTACTTATGTATGGATTTATTAAGGAACATCTTTATGCACACACTTTAACGCTTAAGCGGTAATATATACAGCTTTGTTAAAAAATACTAACGTTAAATTGTCAGCTTTGAAGGAATGAGTACAACAACCTAATGAGTATTCGTCTTAATTTTTACGTTTTACGTTTAAGTGAGTATATAACATACATGCATCGATTAATTACAATAAATCGGAAAGATTAAAACAACAAAAATCGATTTAATAATGTTTTATACGTTGTTAACGCTCGCGGTCGTTTAGAATCTCCGTCTACGGTTAGTGCAGCTTCAGCCCGCGTTCTATGTTACAAGTGTGCCGGCTACTCTCGCTCAGCGGCGCGCTATTTTGAATCTATTCGAATTTCGAATCGCTCCTCATAAGGTTTTGTTTTCTTTTTTGTTGTCCGGTGATTTTGTGACTGAAAAGTTTAATATTCTTTAACAATATGTGAATGTTTAAAAATCATTTTGAGAAACGCGTTTTACGGGAATGGTAAGTAATGCAATACGCATGAAATTTATTTATTAAATATTATTACTTTTACCATTTTAAAACTTAATCAAATCAAGGTACTTTTATTCATTTTGATTTTTAAGTTGTTTTATGTTAAGTGCTATTTTGACTAATTAGCTTTTGAAAGTATGTATGTATTCATTAAATGCTGTCCCAATCCTATACAATACTGTACCAATATAAATACTTCAATTTGTTCGTCATGCAATGTTCGTGGAAACATCAAAGGTTTTCCTATATTGGCAATCTGTAATCACCATAGTGACAAAGCTTTATCGCGAATAGATAACCCAAGTGATATTTGTAATAATTACAAGAGATACAATGTCTCATCAAATGTTTTAATAAATATATAGGTATATTTCGCGAGAAATGCCATAATGGAATATCGTCGCAAAGAAAAAGCGGAAGCCAATTTCGAATAAGCATACTAAAAAAGTCTCGGTGTTTGGAATGGCGGTTGTTACCAACGGGTTATAAATTAAGATGGTTGAGTTATTAAGGATGAGATTTTATGTCATTTGAATACAAATGCAATTAAAGGTTAGTAGCTTTATTATATTTCAGAAAAAAAATATTAGAATTCTTTTGTTATTAACTAATGAAAAAACAGAGGTAAGAAGTTAGTGGGTTTAGGTGTGTTACATTGTTTTTGTATGGGTTTTTACTTGGGAACCAATTATAAAACTATATACTTGGGAACCATTATAAAAATATACTATTTACTTTTGACAGTGACGGTAGACTGCTGTTTTGTAAACAAAAGCTGCCGTCAATTGAAATTCGGAAAATGAAAATCGGGCAAACATAATAACCCTCTTATACCCTGTAATTTTAATAGCTACAGTGCGCTCATCCCGAAACACAAAAGTGGAAAACATTTCTATTTCACGGGACAATATGAATGTAAGATAGATATATGTATTTGTATATGTCACTTTACCTGGTCCCAACAGAGCATCAGCGCTACAGCAGTTTTGTAACTCTGTGGAACATACTCAGGTTGGGTCCTATTAACAACCACCATAATATTACCTGTTATTGTTCTGTTTGATCATTTGTAACTTTTCTGTTTGTAATTTTGTATCATAATGTGTATGTGTTAATCAATTTTTCCTATTTCTTTCAATATCTGGTACTGCGGTGGTACCTACCTAAACGATATAACCGAGCCTAACACCTAGTTACCAATTCACATTTATCGTCTCGGGTGACGGGCGCTCGACAATGTTGACAAAAACTAATGACTATCTGCTGCAGTCATTTGTTTCTTTCAAGACTGCAACTATTAACAGACGTATGACTTACCATTGTGTGAGTGAACTGGTCATTCCGTTCACTCCTGAACATAGGTACATTAATTAAACCGGCATTGTCAATTCTTTCATTTTATTCATTTTCTCTTGTGTCTGAAATCGTGGAGGATAAAAGGTTGAAAATTACTTTGCAGGATTTGTGCACCGCCAAACACCTTGTTTTATTTATTAGGAAACGAGAAGCGTCGGTGGCTCAATGGTGCGGATTGTTGCCTTCCGATCGGGGGGCGCAGGTTCGAATCCCGCCACGTACCAATGTTTCTGAATTTTCGAAATTACACGTACGTTATCCGACTCTGCTGAAGAAATCTGCGAAGAGGTTGTGCGTGAAGACTGCCAATTCGTTCTGGGCCTGCGTGAACGACTAAGGCCTTTACACCTTTAACGGGTAGGCTCGAGTCTCTCGTTGTGGACATATAATGCAGTGCAGTGGGACGTACTCGTAGGATGATGATGATACCTTACTTGGCGAAACAACGTTTTTTCACGCCGGTTTTTGTGAAGCCGTGTTACCACGCCGACATTAGTATTACATTACATTAGTACATATTTCTTTCTTTCTTTATTAGTGTTAAAGTATGGCTTCTATTATGCCAGTCAAATGTAGGATGTTGGTACACCAGAACTTGTTTACTATTGTAAGACTTGTCCTATAGTGGGCTAACTCACAGGCTCGTTCACGCACTAAATAAGCAGAACACCAACACATCTACTCTCGCCGTCACAGGCTCTCGTATTACTGATGTGATGCGAACGAGCTGTCATGAGGATGCTTAAGAGCAGGTAAATTTAGGTTGGGTCCTTAATTTATATGCGTGGAACATAATGCCTCTGGAAGCAATGACTACACTGAACCACTTTTTTTCAAGTATCAAAATTAATTTTGTCCTTTACTTTGGTATTATAAATGTTTTTTTTAATTGGTTTTGTATATATTGTAACGTTCCTAAGTGCTTTTTGTAAGCCCAATGTGAATAATTGGATTTTGACTTTGACTTTGAACATCGAGATTGTCAGCAACTTTCTGGAACATTCGGTTTATGTAATTTACCGCAGTTCTTATATCCTTTTTGTTGCTCTTAGTAAATTAAGCAAAAGCTTTCAGTTACAATTTGTTCGTAAGGGATAACGGGTGACAAGATGTGCGAAATTGTAATAGTGACAAGCCAACCATGAAGGTTGTGTTTACAGACCTTTTTTATAAGAATTTGTTGTCAATGTTTGTTTTTTTGGACAAGTATGTACAACAAAGGTTTTATGGTGTCTCATAGATCTAATCTTATAAAACAGTCGTTTTTCTAAATTACTTCTGTAGTCTGCAGACGAGTTTTACAGCTTTATCAGAAAATGAGCGAGTGGAGAGGGGTCTTAGTTATCAGCGCATAATTAAATAAAATTTAAACACTGATGTAGGCAATTACATTCTCATTACCTGGATGATTGGGAATCTTCCACAGTTCGATTATGTCGTCATTTTCTGCCACCTACGACAAAACTGTGAAACGTCTACCACTACTACCATTGTATACATTTCCAGATGATGCGTCTTGGTCTTCAAAAAAGAATATACATACTTTTAAAGTGCGGGCAACGCATTTCCGAGACTTCTGATCTTGCAAATTTTCATGGGCGGCGGAGTCACTTACCATCAAGTGAGCTGTATGCTCGTTTGCCTTCTGTTTATTGAAAAAAAGACATAAGGTAAGCACCTTAAGGCCAATCTTAAGGCTCACTTTGTCTAGTGCGCCAGTTATCCATGTCTACTGATGACTAGCACCTATAACGGCATCCGACCAATACCAGCTTAGGACGAGGACGCACCGTACGTAGAGTATGCCGATTGGTCAATAGCATTTCCTAGTTCACCTTCTGCGTATGTACATCGGGTAGACGTATTAGATTTAATACTGTAGCTTCTCAGATTTGAGTCTAACAGGACGAGTCTCGAAAGTGTTTGAGATTAGGAATCATAAACTCATTTATCTGCTTCATTGCCAATTTAAGTCAAATCAAATTGACAAAATTTTGTATAATATCTTAGTTCCAAACTCATTTAAATATATTCAAGAGGAGGCGAAAAACTTACTCATTCATCCATTGTTTTTGGGGGAATACTTAAAGTATACATTTACAAAGAATATATGAATTCACATTAATATAGGTTTCCTAAGTACCTATACTTTAGGGAAAAACTTAAAGTAAACATTCTTAAAGACAATGTATACATTTATATAAATATAGGTTTCCTTAGTATACTTTTGTTCCATTTAGTAGAAAATTTTTTAAGAAAGCTATCGGAAAATGTTTCTTGATTTTATGAGCTTTCCTTCTTAACATCTACTTACTTGCTTATACATATAATACCACAGATAAAATACATATTTACTTATATATAGAATTAGTTGAAGTATGGGTCGGTAGAGTTAGGCCGTGTAGATTCAGAAGCTTGACTCTACATAAGTTTTTATATTTTGTTACAACGCAAATCTTATGTGGTCGTCTTTGCATCGTTTTACATAAAATGCTTTTGGTGGGATTAATTTACCTTTTTCTATTTGCTTTTCTCTTGTAGTAACCCTTTGGTTTCATTATAATTATTAATACTAGAGAACCTGACAGACTTCGTTCTATTTAAAAGATTCGGAATGTAGTAGTTTTTTCTTCATTCATCATTCATACCTACAATAATCAACCAATACAACACACAATCTCTTCTATTATGATAATGTTCTTGTGATGAAGTTCGTTGATGGGTACGTGCTGTAGTGACATTATTCATTAGCAGAAAATACCTGAACTGATAAATGTGCGATATTATTATATATAGATCGTCGGTGGCTCAATGGTGTGGACTGTCGCCTTCCTACCAGGAGGGCTGAGGTTCAATTTTCGAAAATATGTATACGTTATCCGACGCTCTTACGGTGAAGGAAAACATTGTGAGGAAACCTGCGAAGAGATTCGAAGGTTGTGTGTGAAGTCGTCCAATCCGCATTGGGCCCGGGTGGACGATTAAGGCCTAATCACCCTATACGGGTAGGCTCGTGCCCCTCGGTGTGGACGTTTAATGAGCTAATGACGATTATATATACAGAATTATCAATATGTTATATAAATAATACAATAAAATAAATATTAAAATGGTTTTATTAATTTTATTTAAATTTGTTCGTTATTGGGTTATCCGCTAACCAACACAGTTATTCATTTTCGATTATTTTCTTACCGTAGAAATCATCCTTGGACTTCAATTAACCTAAATTTGTACTTCAAAGACCTAAAAAAAGAATTTGTAAAATTGATCCAGGCATTGTTGAGTCATAACTCAACAATGCCTGGGAAGCGCATACGTTTACCATCACATTTTGCTATTCATTTTTAACAACGCTGCCAAGTCAAATTAAAAGTAACTTTTACGATATATATATAATATGTATTTATCACGTATATATTAATATATATATATATATATATATATATATATATATACGTGATAAATACATAAAACTGCAAACATTTTAGGGAACATATTGTTACAAGCTGAGGTTTCGGGATAAAATTATTACCAACACGAAGTGTAACACAAAACTATCATTATTAAAAACTTCCAGACATAACACATAACTCTAGCAAACAGACACTAATTATTTTATCAGGTAACGTAAACTAATTAATTTGTTAGGTTACTAGCTGGTAGGATTGCCAACTTTTCTTCAAGGCAAGAGTGAATAGGTTGTTTATAGACATGCGTGGTCATCCTCGGCCGCATCATCACTTATCATCAGGTGAAATGACGGTCAAATTCCTGTCTATAGAAGATAAATAGAATCACAGTATCGTTTGTCATCATTTGGATTTACCTTATAATTTGATCAGCTCTCTTTAATATGTTTTCTGATATGATTTTCGTTGTAGACTACGGATGGCCTCTTCAATTTAACCTCTTCATTGCATACATGGCCCGGTCGTTTTATACTGGTTTATACAATCATCATCATCATTACAGCCTTTATGTCCACTGCTGAATAAAGGCTTCCCTTGAACCCACCTGGAGCCTATCTGCTACGTAACCTTAACCGGGTCTTCAGTCCATCTATATAATTGGAAGTCAGCTTCCACTTTCTTTCCCGTTACGTGATCGCAACAAGAGAATAATTCTACGCATTAAGTGTGCCGCACCCAAAACCCTGTCACATCGATTTAATAATAGGTATTTAGGTTAGGTGTGGACTGTTGCCTTTAGATCTGGAGGGAGCAGGATCAAATCCCGCCACGTACCAATGTCTTTCGAAATTATAAGTACATTAATTACGGTGAAGGAAAACATCATGAGGAAACCTGCGCACATGTACAAAGAGATTCAAAGATTGTGCGTGAAGTAGGCAAATCCGCACTGGACCCCCTTAGATGACTACGGCCTATACATCCTTACGGGTAGGCTTGTACCCTCGATGGGGACGTTTTATGAGCTGATGATGATGAATCGAAGCGATCCTTAGCGCGAATAATCTCATAAGATAGAATAAAATATAAACTACTAGACGGTTCATGCCTTCATGCATTCACTTTCATTTGCATTTATTTATTATTTATTTAAAAAGGTACACCAACAGCATATATACACAACATTGGACAACATTTAGTTAAAGGTTATATGGTCTGTGTTGTTCACCTTTCCAGCCCACATAGCGAGCTGCTGTGCACGTCCGAGATTCTAGAACAAGATACGTATGTTGCCAGCCAGTACTTACCTCCAGGTGGATTATCTGCTTGTTTAGTTTTTTTTCACGTAACAAAAGGATGGGAATCCCTGAAAAAAATATACATAATATAAATAAATAAATAAATGGTTATAGAGTTAAATCCATAGAATCTAATTTCTTGATTCATTATAAGAAGGTGATTTTCGGATACAAAGGGTTCATCCGATATACGGAATATACAGCATACAGATGTTTTGTTTCATTGTCTCCTCTCTTAATCGAATGTTAACTCACTGATTCTATTGAAAAGGGTTTAACCGTTGCTTGAATTTCAGAGTATTAATGGAGTAATAAACTATTCCTTTTGCTACATTACCAACAAGACAAATGAAAGTATTTGCTGAGCATTGCCTTGCACTTATTAAGTGTAACTTAATAAGCAGTGCATACCCTGTGCGTTCAGACAACCCGGAAATCGCCAACATATTAATGATTTCCATTTATTCGCCCATTTTCCAATTCAGATTAGAAACCATAAGCGATCTGTTGTCATCACAGCACTCAATTTGACAAAAATCAAAATTATTTATTGTTTTTGCGATTAGTGTCACTTACATTGCATGCATTATGAGTATAATTTCTGTGCACGCCACTGTTGCTGAGGCTATTATATAAATTCGTTATTTTGGGAAAAGCTCCCTATTTTCCTTCTTGTATAAGAAGGTTTACGTCTCATTATAAGATCCTTAACAATGTTTATCTAGCGGAGTTGTGGGAAGATTCTGCGGCATACATGTTTTGGCATAATATTTATTCTACAAGTGTTTGGTACACAGTGGGTATTAGAACACTGATTCTCAAGAGGCTATTAGAACAACATGAAACTGGACACTCTATTTATAGATGCCTTTGTATATAAGTGGATTAAAAACAAACTTTTAGTATGTTTCAATCAAACCAGCCAGCCTAAAACATCCCACGAAAGGCCACAGGCTGGCACACTGCATGGTTCTATTGGTCCATAACACACACACAGATCCACACAGGAATTATTGTATAATGAGAGTAAGCATCTTATTATCCGGCACACACTTAGTACACAGTACTAACATTGTAGCCGGAACTAGTCGCCTAATATGCATTCTGAAGCCCGAAGGGATTCAAAGTAATATTTTTCGGATTTATAAAATATTTTCGGATTATTAAAATATTTTAATATACATAAATATTCGTAAATGGTACCCTTTTTTGGAAACGTGTTTTTTATTTTTGCTTGAAACATGTGTGTAAGGATACGCATACAAATCACGCACTTTAATTAAATTTCATAAATACGTTGCGATTTTGTCATTTTATTTTATAGGTTGCGGATAAATCGAATCGCTGAATTTTGTAGTACAAATATTGTTTTAATGTCGGCAGCCGAGCCCCACGACAGTATGCAGACAATACGACATGTCACTTTGAAAATAACTAAAATGAACCAATCTTTGTTTCTACATATTGTCAAGAGCTTTATCTTTCTAACAGCATAAGCTGCCGAGTTGAGTGTTCCAGCCAGGGTATTATGTGAGCCCCTTATTGTAGCTTTGAATCTAAAGTTTTACCTATAAATGTAGTGGTATTTACTTTTTTCCACTTGATCTTGACTTGATCATTATTCAGAGTTATGTTGGTCTCGACCTGCCTTACATTTAGTACAGTGAACTAAATACATTTACAGTAGTGCTATGTTAAACAGTATTATATTTATTCATAGAGCTTTCCGATAATTTTTATTTTGTTGGAAAAAGCGTCGCTTCTATTTGGATTTTTTTCGCATTTCACTATGCTTTATACTTATATTGGGACAGACAAAACCATCTAGGGTATCTGAGAATTGTCAATGGCTGGACACAATGGATGTTGAATCCTCCAATAACCTTTCTGGGTACAAATTTTCGATAAAATATATTATATTTAATATCTAAGAAATCTATACACACAGACATGTTTTAGATCCTTAAAAATATAAGTGTCAGTAAATAAATTTTGATTGGAATATTCACGATATAGTCTAGACATGCCCGTTTGACTTAAAAGCTGCCTCTGTAATCTTACTTGAATAGTCTGGCAGACTTTAAATACTGTATTTTGAATGTATATATTTTCTGTTCAAAATGAATAAAAATATCCACGGATACAGCGCCATTTAGTACTAATTTCAGTAAGGATCTATAACCAACAAGACTGAGGGTACTAAACAAAGGATAATCATACTTGATACATCCTACATTTTCAAATCAAATATTATTATATAAAAACAAAAATTACATAAATACCAGTTGAAAAATATATTAGTAATTTATCATCATCATCATTGTGATGTTGATGATAATGAATAAACAATAATTACTAAAATACCCTGTAAATATGACTCTATGTAGAAATATATACAATAAAAGATTTACTTTATTCTAAGTAGGTATTTCCACGAGACTAATCTAGCGTGGGAGCTACATTTTGCATGCATTTGACTTCGATTCGATTCTTTCTTTCTTTCTTTTATGCATCACAAAGGGTTATGCAGACTTTAATTCACAGTGTCGTTAAACACTTGACTTCTAAATACAGTTTACTTTCATGGCGCTGACGACACCGTTTATTAATGTCACGATTCTTCCCCCCTCGTGAACATAGGAAAACGTGACATTGTCGCCGTCATAAGTTATGACGCATTATATTACGGAGAAATTTCCATCAGGGTAGTAAAATGAATTTCAATAGTAGATATAAAAATAAATTAACTTGCTCTTTTGTACCTTACTCCTATGTTATCAATTTTACTGCTCTTTTCAATCTATTGCAAACCCTTGAAATAAAACATTCTGTCAGACAGTCCGTCATTAAGTCAATCGGTTAGATCCTCCACTTTCCTCATCTAGCCTCCACCTTCGCAAGTTGTTAACATCGAGCTAAAGGATGACTTAAGCTACACTTGCCAAAACGTGTTCCCTACATTCGACTGTTTGAGCCATCGATTTAGCAACAAATAAGACGACCCTTAAATTTTTCAAAGGATTCCCTCGATTTCTCTGAGATCCCATCATCAGATTCTGATATGCTAAGAGCAAATGGAAAGTACCAACTTCCAATAGCAAAATTAATAATTGAATTGGTTATAAGATAAGTTATAATGCCACATACTCACACCATGAAAAGCAAAATACTTATAGATGAATTAGTGAGAACCTTTTTACTAAGTCGGCTGTAAACAATATGAACCAAAATTCTAAGGTGAATCATTTTAAATACAAAGATAGTAGTAATTAATTTTAAGTTGTCTTATACTTTCAAAGTAAAATTATCTCTAATTCCAATAATATTATAAAAAGATTTCGCTTATATGGATTATAACGAATTAAAAATTTCTTTTAAGATATCAAAAAATCGGCTAGACTTTTTTACAGGTTTTTTGTGAGTTTTATCAAAAACTTCAATAAATTAACATTAAAGTCAATGATGAAATTGGAAACAACGTCCTAACGTTAAAATAGCCTTCTATTTTCAGATGGTTTGTATTATTTTACTTTTAAGTTCTTCTCGTTATTCCGTTATTTTAGCGGTCAACCGGAAGAACAGTATGGACATATGGGATACAGCTTTGGGGTAGTGCTAGTGACAGCAACATAAGCATTCTACAGCGGCTCCAAAATTCCATATTGAGAACAGTGGCAAGAGTGCCATGGTTTATTAAGAACGCTGAGATACACGAGGAATTTAAAATCAACACAGTAAAGGACGAAATACGCTTTAGCTCTGAGAAATACAAAACACGACTTTCAATACACCCCAATATGCTAGCAACTGATCCGGTCAACCAGAACAACACAAAGCGCCTAAAGCGAAAAAGTATCCTCAACCCCAGTGAGAGCGGTTCCGATAGGCTCTAGGCCTATGGACAATAATATGGTTGTTATCTTCGCTGGAAGATACGTACTCCACGACAGTCTGCACACAACACATCCGCCTATAGTCGATGACTGATTGCGGATTCACCAAGAAAAAAAAAACCGGAAGAACAGTGAAACGACACACGTATTGCGAAGACATGCCGAAATATCCTACAAAGCGCTTTTTACCCTCTTTTTTATTTGTACGGCTAAATTTCATCATCAGTTCAGAGGGGCACGAGCCTACCCGTAAAGGATGTAAGGCGAATTTTACTGTCGGCTTATTTGTTTCCCGAAAAGCAAAATTTTGTATCTCCAAGTCAAGAGTAACGTATGTCGCAGAACCGATGGCCGTTGGAGCAGACGAGTTCTGGAGTGGAGACCGCGTCTCGGCAAGCGTAGCGTAGGACGCCCTCCGGCCCGATGGACCGACGACTTGCGAAAGGTCGCTGGTAGAGGCTGGATGAGGAAAGCGGAGGACCGGGATATCTGGCGCGAAATGGGGGAGACCTATGTCCAGCAGTGGACTGCGATAGGTTGAATAGGAAGTCAAGAGTAAACAGGTATTTTCTAGATTTCCTGCCCAATCCTAGGCGTCATTAATGTTCAAAACAAGACGCGGCGATAACAAACTAAGGCCTTATACTATGACAAAAAATGCTTTTAAAATTAAAACAGCAATTAACTATACTAAGGTGGTTTAACAATGTTAAGAGAATTAAAAGAAATGTTTTAAATTTAGTAATTTATCTTATATTATAAAGGCAAAATTTAAAATTTTACCAACGCTATCTGCAAATTTGGAAGTTTTCCACAGTACGATTTTGTCGACATTGCGATTTTGAGACTTTTTTGATTTGAAATCATTCATCATTGGAATCGTTCTAAAACGATACGACCTGGCGTCCTTAAAGATAACTTATGAACTATATAATATAAGCAAAATAAATACCTGTTTCATAGCCATACCGATAGCAAACACTAGGAAGTAGCCCCCACATACATAAAAACGTTTTTTATTTAAAAAAAAAAAAATTAAAAAAGTATTTCAATGTTAGAAGGTTAACATAACCTTATTGATTGTGACCTTGAAATGACCTATGGGATTGAAACCTTAGAAGTAAAGTCTCAAAACTTTGGAATAATTTTAATGGGTAGATATAATCAATACTATTTAACGTTCTAAAGTAAATTGTTAGTCGTGTTTTATAATGTAGACTAGTTTATGTAAATAGATTATTAGTTTTAGTCATATTTATTTACTATAACTTAACAGTTTTGTGATAGAATTAAGCAACTGCACATTGGTGCCTATTAAGAATTAGTATTATTACCGCTCATAGGCCACATCACATAAAAATAGCGCTGTGAAAACTTGAAGGGGATAACTTTGTCAATGCGCAAAGTTCCACTCCACTTTCTCCCTTTTATACCTTCAGGGGGTTTTGTGTTTAGGTTAGGTTGTTCATAGATGAGCAATCGAGCAAACGATTCACATATGTTAAGTGAAACGTCACCTTTGGACACTCAGTGCCTCAGAGAAAAAAAGAGGGATAAGGAAATTTAAGGAGTGGTGAGTGGGTTTATGGTCTTCGGTAACTGCACTCACTCGGAGAAACACGAAGCAAACCGTTTACTCTGATTTTCTCACTCCCTTCGACGGGGTTTTTTCAAACTTAAAAACGTGTCTGTGTGTGTGTCTGTCCGTGGCATTGAAGCTCCTGAAGGGATGATCCAATTTTAATTTTGTATTTGTTTTATTTGAAAGGAAAGTATGGCGAGTGTTCTTAGCTATTTTTGATGAAAATTGGTCCAAGATGGCCGCCGCCACAAAATTGCGGATGACATATTTTTGCATAAGCCCCTTAAAATGGGTTTCAAACGAAGGCTTGACTATTAAAATACTTAGATTATGACAAATTTCAAATCCAAGATAGCCGCACCTAAAATTGGCAAATTTCATATATTTGTTTCCTAAACTCAATCATTTTGGGTTTCAAATAAATGGGCTTGACTATTAGAATGCTGTTATTTTGTTTTTAAAGGGTTTCACTTTAATATATTTTTTATGTAACCTATTCGAAGCATTAGTACTTTACTGTTTGGCGGTGCGGTATTTTATGTCTTAAATTAACAGGACGATTAGAGCGTTCACCTGGTAGTAAGCGCCTGGCCATGACAGTTATTATAATAATATAAGTAATTTCCCTGGCTACAGTGCTCTTATCCCGAAACACAAAAGTGCATAACATTCTGATTTTACGGGACGGTATCTAAAAGGTGCTGATGCAATAGCTTTCCCACACTTACTGACTAATAATAAATTATATATATTTTCGTGAAAAGTTAAACTCTTATAAAGTTTAACTTTTGTAACGGGCTCTTCTCTTTGGATGGTTTACATCTGAGCCTTTTTAACTATTAGCCGAGTTAACATTTTGAGGGATTGACGCGAAAATGTTGTAACTACAATCTGAGGGCACGACAGTGCCCACACCAAGTCGAGCTCGAAGCAGACACTACCGTACCATCATTACTGGAACCATTTCGTTATATTTTTAGGCTCCAATTTAAGAACTTTTGTATAAGACTAGAACGCTGAAATTGTCGTCATTCAGTTAGCTATAATCACGTACTTAAAATCCGAAATTTCAAGTCTATAGGTCATTTAGTTCCGAAGTTAAGCAAATATTCAACTTGGGAGCTTCTTTATTTGATGTCAAAATGAAGAATCCTCAGCTGTATCAGAGATATAGCAATGCCCCCTTCTACAATTGCCACAAAAAATATCGACTATCATTGTAGAAATCCAGCGTAGTAGGACAAATATTTTAATTTAATCTAGCCTTTGGCGTCCCACTGCTGGCCGAATACCCCCCAAAAAATTAATGTTGAAAAAAGAAGTTGAATAGAACGCAAGGGTACTAAACCAGGTGCTCCATTATATATGAACATTATTTATACGTTAGTGGCTTTATCAAGTCTACAATTGACTGGATATTGGATCAACGTTTTCCAAGGGGCAATTTTTTTATCATCAAGGGGTAGCGGTTCTGGCGACCGACTGGTGCAATGGTGTCATGGAACACCTGGTTTGTACCCTTGTGTACCCTTCAACGGCCAAGTCACACAACATTAACTATAATAATAAATAAATCGCAGTAAGGAACCTTAGACTTAGCACGACTTTGTCTAGATTTCATTACTTTTTAGAGATCAACAAGCAGCTCCATCGAGACTTGGCTAGTTTTTTAGGGTTCCGTAGCCAAATGGCAAAAAACGGAACCCTTATAGATTCGTCAAGTCTGTCTGTCTGTCCGTCCGTCCGTCTGAATAACACAACCCCTTTTCTCTCCGAAACTATAAGCACTACACTATTCAAACTTTGTACATATATGTAATCTGTAAACCGTTATTAGGTTTTAATAATAAAACTTTTAAAAAAATATATATATTTTGGGGTTCCCCATACATTGAACTGAAACTCAAAAATTTTTTTTTTAATGTACCCCACTTGTGGGGCATAAATGTGTAGATCTTTAAAAATGGTATTGAGGTTTCTTATATCATTTTTTTATAAATTGAATAGATTGCGCGAGAGACACTTCCAAATTTAAAAAAATCTTTTCCCCCCCCCCCTCTAATTTCTAAACTATGGGGTTGATAAAATTAAAAAAATATATGATGTATATTACCATAAAATCAAACAACGAAATTTAGTTTCACCGATTTCTGATGTGTAGTTTTTTTTATACGTCATAATCGTTGAACCACTATTTTTCTTATTAAAGCTGTAATAGTTACCTAAGTAAATAAAAATTACTTTATTTTATGTAACTTGCTGCGGCGGAACCCTCCACGGACGATTCCGACTCGCGCCTGGGCAATTTTTTACAGAATATTTTTGGTGGGATATATTTCATCATCATCATATGTTAGCCGTGTGGTGACGGCAGACTAGAATACGATTGTCACCACCCCTACTCTTCCTAGGGTGTCGTAGAAGGCGACAGAGGAATATTCCCACAAGTGATGGGCAGCAGCATCACTTAGGTACTGGCGTATCTCTGCGCTCACCAACCCGCCTGCCAAGCGTGGTGAGTATGGCATTTACCCCCAATGGAAGACACAGGTAAGAATTGGCCCCTAGTCCCCGGCGGCCCCGCTATTCCGGGCTACGGTAGCGGCCACGGTTACGGCGGGGCAAGGGGTGCTAAGAATCTCCGGCAGAGATCCGGCTACCTAAAGAAACAACAACGGCATTTAAAACTGGCAACATATAACACGCGCACACTGAGGACTGACGAAAAGCTATTAGAGCTAGAAACGGAGTTAGGCAGGTTGCATTGGGACATAATAGGTTTGTGTGAAGTCCGAAGAGAGGGGGAGGATACCACAATACTGCAATCCGGCAACCTGTTTTACTACCGTGAGGGCGACCAGATGTCCCAGGGTGGTGTCGGGTTTCTCGTCCATAAGTCTCTTATCAACAACATCGTGAAGATCGAAAGTGTGTCAGCTAGGGTAGCGTACCTTGTACTAAGAATCACCAAGCGCTATGCGCTGAAGGTGGTACAGGTTTACGCACCGACTTCATCGCACTCCGACGATGAAGTGGAGGCTATGTATGATGATATCAGCAGAGCAATGCATACCTCCAAGACACACTTTACGGTCGTTATGGGAGACTTCAACGCAAGGCTGGGCATTCGAAGTGGTTGTGAGTTGAAAGTGGGGCAATATGGATTTGGACACCGGAACCCCAGGGGACAGCGGCTGGCCGATTTCATGGAAAAAGAGGGACTCTTTATGATGAACTCTTTTTTCAAGAAGCCGCCGCAGAGGAAGTGGACTTGGTTGAGTCCCGATGGTTCCACACGAAATGAGATTGACTTCATCATGACCACCAGAAGACATATATTTAACGACGTCTCTGTGATCGCCAGGGTGAAAACCGGTAGCGATCACCGTATGGTAAGAGGCACGTTAAATATTAATGTTCAACTGGAGAGGTCTCGCCTGATGAAGTCTACGCTCCGACCTAACGTGCTTCAAATCAATAACCCCGAGAGCTTTCAACTCGAACTGCAGAATCGCTTTGAATGCCTAGAGAGCTGCGTAACAGTGGACGATATAAATAGCGGGCTAGTGGAAACTCTGCAAACAGTTGGGTCTAAGTTTTGCAAGGGACAACGCAAATTAAGACCCAATAAACTATCTCAACAGACTCTCGATCTCATGGCGACAAGACGACAGATGAAACTGCAGTCTTCAGACGACGCGTCACAATACCGGCAGCAATAGACGTATATCCAGCTCCTTGCGACGCGATATTCGTCACTTTAATACAAAGTGTATTAAAGAGGCGATCGAACGGAACAGGGTTCCAAGTGTTTGCGAGGAACATGTCTGTTGGGCAAAGCCAGCTGACTAGTCTGAAGACCAACAGTGGAAATGTAGTCTCATCCAAACCAGAGATTTTGAGGGAGATTGAGAAGTTTTACAGCGAGTTATATACCGCTACACAGATTCCCGCTTCAAGCTTAGCCGAAGACCCGAGAGCTAAGTTAACCCGACATTTATCTGAGGATATCCCGGAAGTCACCTTGAGCGAGATTAGGATGGCTCTGAAACAACTTAAGCGAAATAAGGCCCCCGGAGAAGACGGAATTACCGCAGAACTTTTGAAAGCAGGTGGCACGCCAGTGCTTAAGACCCTTCAGAAGCTCTTTAATTCCGTGATCCGTGAGGGTGCGACGCCAGAGGCGTGGAGCAATGGCGTGGTGGTGCTTTTCTTCAAAAAAGGCGACAAAACCTTGCTGAAGAATTATAGACCCATCACGCTATTGAGCCACATTTACAAGTTGTTCTCCAGAGTCATCACGAACCGTCTCGCGAGTAGGTTTGATTTCCAGCCCCCGAACAAGCCGGGTTCCGCAAAGGCTTCAGCACCATAGACCACATACATACGCTGCGGCAGGTTATACAGAAGACTAGAGAGTATAACCGGCCATTATGCTTGGCGTTTGTGGACTATGAGAAAGCCTTTGATTCGATCGAGACTTGGGCTGTGCTTCAGGCCCTCCAACGGTGCCATATTGACTTTCGCTATATCGAAGTATTGAGATGTCTGTACGAGAGCGCTACTATGTCAGTCCGTGTACATGAAGAGCTTACACAACCTATCCAATTGCACCGAGGAGTGAGACAGGGAGACGTTATATCTCCGAAACTGTTCACAGTTGCGTTGGAAGATATGTTTAAGCTGCTCGATTGGAAAGGACTTGGCATCAACGTGAATGGCGAGTACATCACTCATCTTCGATTTGCCGATGATATAGTAGTCATGGCAGAATCCATGGAGGATTTAAGCACTATGCTCGAAACCCTAGACGGAGCTTCTCAACAGGTGGGTCTTAAAATGAACATGGACAAGACGAAAGTCATGTCTAATCCATGTCGTACCTATACCGATATCAGTTGGAAGTTCTGTCCTCGAAGTTGTAGACGAATATGTGTACCTGGGACAGGTAGTCCAAATGGGTAGGTCCAACTTCGAGAAGGAGGTTTCTCGTCGAATCCAATTAGGATGGGCAGCGTTCGGGAAGTTAAGGCAGATCTTTTCGTCCAAAATACCTCAGTGTCTCAAGACGAAGGTCTTTGACCAGTGTGTGTTGCCAGTTATGACATACGGAAGCGAAACGTGGTCGCTCACAAGGGCCTCTTGAATAGACTCAAGGTTGCTCAGCGTGCTATGGAGAGGGCTATGTTAGGTGTCCCTACGCGATAAAATCCGAAACGATGATATCCGTAGGAGAACTAGGGTGACCGACATAGCCCAGAGGATTAGCAAGTTGAAGTGGCAGTGGGCAGGGCACATAGTGCGTAGAACCGATGGCCGATGGGGCGGAAAGGTTCTCGAGTGGCGTCCACGTAACGGAAAGCGAAGCGTAGGCCGACCCCAACCAGATGGACGGATGATCTGGTTAAGGTGGCGGTAGCAGATGGATGTCAACTGCAAGGGATCGGTCCGCGTGGAAATCATTAGGGGAGGCCTTCGTTCAGCAGTGGACATAATTAGGCTGTAATGATGATGATGATGAATGATGATATTTCATCATCATCATCATCAGCTCATTAAACGTCTCCACCGAGGGGCGCGAGCCTACCCGTATAGGGTGATTAGGCCTTAGTCGTCCACGCGAGCCCAGTGCGGGTTAGACGAATTCACACACAACCTTCGAATCTGTTCGCAGGCGTGCATGAAGATTTCCTCACGATGTTTTCCTTCACTGTAAGAGTGTCGGATAACGTACATATACTATCGAAAATTCGAAACCATATTGGTACGTGTCGGGATTTAAACCTCAGCCCTCCTGGTAGGAAGGCGACAGTCCACACCATTGAGCTACCGACGCTCAACCCGGGATATATTTATAATGATTAAATACAGGATATTCATTCTAATCCAAAAGACGGGCTTGATTGGCGAATTTGGTATTGTTCCCTAGGATAATTATTTTAAATTATTGTATTCAAAGATAATTTACGTATGTACGAGTATATTTTATGAAATAACTACGCAACTATTTATTTATTTATTTTATTATAAAACAGTATTGAGATAATAATGTTGCTTAGTGTTTTCTCGTTAACTTATAATAAAATTTCATCATTTTGAAACAAGATTACATAATTAACAATTCGGCTCTAATTACTCTGTACTCGAAAATTTCACACTGGATTACGTCATAATCAAATAAAGAGCCCATTATCCCGGTTTAATCAAAATACATTAGGGAAAAACACGTCATGTTTTAGTACGGTTACTAAACAACGGAGTATACATAAAAAACCGGACCAGGGTTGGAACCTGGAATTTTAGTGTAGTAGTCGACATATTAAGCAGTCCATGAATCGTGATGCCAGATAAATGATCATTATCGCGTGATCAAAACCTTATCTTTACGACCTATTAAAAAGTAACGGAAGTCTGCCGTAACCTGTTACATAAGAGGCGCTGCATACGTTTAAAGGATACCTAATAGAATTTTCTCAAAAATATACAAGAGACTTGCTGTTCCCCGCGGTATCATCCGCGTGATAGGATATTCTCCCGCAGTAAAACAAAACTTAAAATCGCTTCGTTATGTCACGCGACGCGCAGCAAAAGTCCCGTTCAAATCAATCCAGCCTTTTCAGATATTACCCGGAACAAACAGTCAACAGACAAATATTATCTAAAAAAAAATTTTGGAATACGTACCGTATATATATTCATACGCATGAAGAAAATAATTGTTATTTTTATATTACAAACAGACAATCCATTTTTATTTATATGTAGGTAATATGTGTGATTTTAAGTTCATAAGCTTTAATTGTAAGTCGGTCAAAAGGTCACTTAATGATATATCTCAAATGTGTAAAGCGTGCGATCTGTTTGCTATTCAGGAAACATGGTTGCTTCCCCATGATACGCAAATGCTAGGAACTATCTGTGATAAATTTGAATACACGGGTAAATCAGCTGTAGATACGTCAGCTGGTTTATTAGTTGGGAGACCTCACGGAGGAGTAGCCATTCTGTGGCATTTTTGATAGGGTTTCGATAATTGAATGCAAAAGCAGCAGGTTAATTGCAAGTCGAGCCAAGTTAGGTGATCGATTTATTTTGGTGCTATCGGTTTATATGCCTACAAACTCGTTGGATAACTTACCAATTTTTACTGAAGTACTAGGGGAAATAAGCGCAATTGTTGAGAGCGCGGTAGTTGAAAATGTTTTTATCCTGGGAGATTTCAATGCTCATCCTAATTAATTATTAAGCAGTTGAGTAGTTTTTGTGCGGAACAAACGTCGATTTGCACTGATTTGGAAAAGCTTGGGGCGCAATCCAACACGTATACTTTTGTTAGTGAAGCTCACGGGTGTAGACCTTGCCTTGACCATTGCGTTGTTTCAATGTCGGCTGCTCAGACGGTCCGTAGAGTTTGTGTTATCGAAGATGTTTTTGTATCGGATCATTTGCCCTTACTTATTGAGTGCGATTTAAATGTAATAAGACCCAAAATAATTGCTCAAAAAAACTCATCATAGTGCGGTTTATTGGGGTACGAGCAGTGACTCTCAAATAGGTGTGCACGGGACATTGTGCAACCAAGGGCTTCGTGACATAGATTTTCTCTCGGAGCTTACAGAATGTAGTTATAGTACCTGTGACTTAGGACAGCATAGACTTGTGTTGGACAAAATGTATGAGAGGATTGTTCGGGTGTTGAGTGATGCGGCTGTGGAGACGGGTGTGGAGCATTCTCGTAGGTATTGTAAAGTTAAACATCTATCTGGTTGGAATAGGCATGTCCGTGAGGCGCATATGGAGGCTCGACTACATTTTAAAGTTTGGGATTTGAACAATCGTCCTGGCTCTGGGATTTTTTATGACCAAATGTGTGACTCGCGTAAACTATTTAAGAGTCGTCTCAAATGGTGCCAAAATAATCAGGAGTAGATCAAAATGGATATCCTTGCCAAAAACTTATCTGCAAAACATTTTGGCAAATTTGGAAGTCCACAGGTACTCAAAAGGGTAGACAAAGTAGTAGTAGACTGCCTGTTAGCGTAGATGGAGTAAATGATCTCTTTGAAGTTGCAAATTTGTGTAGGAATCATTTCAGAATTAGCTCACCGCTTGTCTCCTCAGTGGCCACTGGTAATTCAGTGAAGGGCGTTGTGCGTGGTGAACCGCTAATACACTTTTCTACGAAGCAAGTTAGAAATATATTAAACAAGATGTCGGGTGGCAAATCTCCTGGATACGATGGACTCAGTATTGAGCACCTAAAGCATGCGGGGGTGCACCTTCCAAGAGTTTATCCATGTTTTTCTCGCTGTGCGTCAGTCACTCCTACTTACCACATGAGCTAATGAGGACTACTATGGTTGTGCCCATTATTAAAAACAAGACTGGAGATATCTCAGATAAGCGTAACTATCGCCCTATTTCTTTAGCCACAATCATTGCCAAAGTACTTGATGGCCTTCTTGGTTCATGTTTGAATGATCATTTGGGTTTATATGATGCACAGTTTGGATTTCGTCCTGGACTGTCCACGGAAACTGCCTATGCGAGTGTCAAGCATGTTGCTCGTTACTATACTGACCGCAGAACACCGGTATACGCCTGTTTTCTGGACCTCTCCAAGGCTTTCGATCTAGTCTCATATGACATACTTTGGGGTAGGCTTGCTGATACGGGACTCCAGTCGGAACGACTGGAGTTATCAATACTTCTAAATACTGGTACGCGACTCAGACTAATTTTGTGAAATGGGCCGGCGCCTGTTCGGAACCGTACGTGTTGGAGTGAGTCAGGGGGGGTTGACACAGAAGGGCGGTGTGCTTCGGGAATTGCACATCATGATGAAGCTTGGTATGAGAGACCTACTATGTCCTCTCGATTTTCTAAGTCCTCCAGGGCAGCGTTAATGTAAAATAATTCCTATCTGCAGATTATTACGTATAACTTTAGAGCCAACTGGTAGTCTAGTTCACTGTATGACATCATCATCATCAGCTCCTTATACGTCCCCATCGAGGGGCACGAGCCTACCCGTATAGGGTAATTGATGATGATGATGATGATAGGGTAATTAGGCCTTAGTCGTCCACGCGGGCCCAGTGCGGATTGGACGACTTCACACACAACCTTCGAATCTCTTCGCAGGCGTGCATGAAGGTTTCCTCACGATGTTTTCCTTCACCGTAAGAGCGTCGGATAACGTATATATATTTCCGAAAATTCGAAAATACATTGGTACGTGTCGGGATTTGAACCTCAGCCCTCCCGGTAGGAAGGCGACAGTCCACCCCACTGAGCCACCGACGCTCCAAATGACCGTATGACATAATCAAAAGAATAAATAGTTATAAATAAATATCCAATTGCCAATCAATAACCCGATTGCCATCTCAAATTGTCACAAACTATAAATAAATAAATATCTACTGACATTCACATAGCGCCATCTAGACCCAAGTTAAGCGTGAAGCCTGTATTTTGGGTATTAAACAACGGATAAACATACTTATACACTTTTTTTTGTATATACATACATATTATATACAAAACACCCAGACCATTACAAACCGACATGTTCATGCATACAAATACACCCTTGGTGTTGCAGCCGACGCGCGACGTCTCAACCGTATCATCAAATGGATCATCATTAGTTATGAATGAGTTTTGGATAAAAACTTTATATGCAGATGGTTGTAAGAAAGAAAGAAAACTATTTATTGACCTTTGACACTTAACATAAGAAATACAATTAAGGAAAAAAGGCAATATAACTTCTTAAAATAACCTCAGCAGAGGTTTTAAAATTACTATCGTCTGCGTATAACCTTATACTGTTCCGTGCTTGTACGTTCATTGTTAGTCAAACTCTCAAAGTAATGTAGAAAACGTTTTTGTTTTTCCCGGAAATTATATCCGTTGCTTTTGATCGGGATGTAATGGAATGTTTCTTTGTATTTCATCAGAGAAAGCTCTAGTGCTTTGGAAACAGAGATATTGTAGAACACTTTGGCATAAACCATCATGTCTGTGTTTTAAATATGTAAGCGATTATTGTTTCATGTAGAGAATAGTTTTATATTTTTAACTTATTTTAGTAGACATTTATCTTTATTTAATATTATTTTATTCGTATTACCATCAGCACTTATACAGTTTGTTGAATTACAATTTGAACTACAAGTTATTTCTAGGCTGTTGATAGGTATTTGCAAATTATTTATATACAACACATACGTCAACATAATATAGGCCACTGAGAAAAAAATAAAAAATAAAATAAAGTATTGAAATCTGAATTCCAAGAACTATCATCATCATCAGCTCATTAAACGTCCTCTCCGTTCGTGCCCCTACCCGTAGAGTGTGTTTTAGGCATTAATCGTACACGCGGGCCCAGTGCGGGTTGGACGACTTCACGCATAACCTTTGACTCTCTTCGCAGGCGTGTGCAGGTTCCTCACGATTTTTCCCTTCACTGTTAAGAGCTTCGGATAACGTAAATATAATTTCGAAAATTCGAAAACACATTGGTTTGTGGCAGGATTTGAACCTCAGCCCTCCTATTAGGAGGGCAACGGTACACACCATTGAGACACCGACGCTCAAAACTATCATACCGTTAACTATTTTTTATAAGTGTGCGATATTTCGGAGGCAGTGGCTACCTATTAAAAACGACCCATTGTGAAACGACTACTCCATTTGGGTAGGCAATGGAGTAGTCGTTTCACATGTTGGTAAATGATAACGCCACACATGGACACTCGTTCATCATCCACAGCTCACTATATACTTCCCCAACGAGGAGCACATATATAACATCGATACAGAAATTTAACAGGCTTATTTAACAAAGTTGATTACTTTGTTCTGACTACTCCTGTAAACAAAACAATAATTTCTTAATTTAGTTTTATGAACGCTTATATAAAGTAGGGACGTTTGAGTGAGGATAAACATTTGTCCAGATAACTGTCGCTGTTGGCTGAAAATGGCTTCCTTAGTTCCTCTAGGCAAAGGCGCCAAGGGCCTTTCGTCGTAAATACATTGTTAACAAACAAGAAATATTTGCAAAGGTCACGCTAAACGTCTCAGAATAGAAATGAATTGGCAAAAGAGGAACGTGACCAAAAATGTATTTAAATATTGGTTAAAAATTGTGAAAGCTTTAGCTGTGAATACCTGTTTTATTTGATTTTAATAATTAACGCTGCTTTGAAATTATATTGACTAAAGCAAGCGTTATAAAATACGCCGATTTCGTCACTGATACACTGATGATCATCAAAATGTTTAGCTACTTTTACTTTTTTTTAGCTACTTCCTTAAGTGCTAGAATGCTGAAATTTGGTATATAATCTAAGTTTAGTGTATCATCATCGTCATCAGCTCTTTAAACGACCCCACCGTGAGGCACGAGCCTACCCGTATAGGTGTATAGGCCTTAGTCGTCCATGAGGGCCCAGTACGGGTTGGATGACTTCACACACAACCTTTGAATCTCTTCGCAGGCTTTGAATCTCTTCTTTCTTTCTTCTTTCAACAATCCACACCATTGAGCCACCGACGGTCTGTTTAGTTAAGTGTATAACCAAAAATAATTCATAAACTTATGATTTTTATGAGCGTCGGTGGCTCAATGGTGTGGACTGTCGCCTTCCTACCGGGAGGGCTGGATTCAAATCCTTACACGTACCAATGTATTAATATGTACTTAAGAAAAAAAGAAGCTCGTACAAGACTGCCTTAGCCACTTACAAAAATTACTAAAATCCTACCAAAAACATTTCATCTAAAATGTTGCCAATACGACCACAAAAGTTTGCGCTATAAAAAATAAATCAGATCTCATGTAGAGCCAAGCTTCTGAATCTACACGACCTTACTCTACCGGCCTTTAGATCAACAAATTCTACATGTCAAGTATGGGATCGTCTTGAGATCATTTTACGTGAAATGTTTTTGGTGGAATTTCTTTTTGTTCATAGCTAAGCAGCCTTTTAGTGATTATTTTTTCTTAATTACTTATGAATAGGTTTTTTAATTATTGTGTCAAGCCCCGTGTACACTTTAGAACTGGTGGAATAAACATATTTGTATTATTGTATCGTTAGCAGTATTTGTGACTACCAACGATTTGGATTTAAGGAACAGCCGGCTCAAATTATCTCTAACATTTATAAATTATGTCTACGAAACGAAGTTTAAATTGAATTTGTACATTCTTAACGATTATCTGTTTTGCTGAGACTCAGTCTGAATTTTAATCATTGGATTCCATGTTGTACTCGTGTCAGAGATCAAATTACAAACATTTCAGGATCCAACATTTCCTTAGCTGTTTGATGCCGACTGCACGAGCTGATGTATAAAGTATTCCAATATCTTCAGCTTTAAATAATGAATATTAGTTAAACGGCTTTTTTAAGAAAAGTAGGGATCACATCCTCATTTTTACATAATTTGATATACATAATCATTCAGTATCAGTTTATATTCGTCCCCTTGCAAGGACTATACCTTCTCTTACAGTCTAATCATAGGGAGATTGGTCTATAACCCAATATGCGGGCCTCATGTAGGATTTTTTTAGATAAATATCATTTAATAATGTGTAAAAAAAACTTCTGTGCTATGTCTCACTGCTAATGTGAGGATACCGGTTGCCCGTTTTCCCCCCTTCCCTCACCCATCACTCTACTTAAATAAAAACGGAGTTGAGACAGAGATATACGTGTTAAGAGATGCAAAGCAAATGTCTTAATATTTGACATTGGAATTTTGACACACTTTTGCTGTTAGCGATATTCCTTCTGAATTTTTTTATACGTCACTGGTTGCCTGCTTTTTAAAATTTGCCGACTGCTACTTCGACTTGCTAATACTAAAATTACGTTATTAAACCTTGTTCATTCAGTAAATGTAGTGTCAAAAGTAGAAAGAGGTATGCTAGAATGGTATGGACACTTGGAGCGCATGAGTGAAAAAAGAATAGCAAAGCAGGCGCATTGTGCGAATGTGGAAGGATACACGAGCAGGGGACGACCCAGAAGGACTTACCTTGACCAAATTGGTCAAGTCCTTAAGAAGGCTGGGGTCCCAAGTAAGAGGAATAAAAGAGCTTGTATGAAAAGATTGATGGATGTGATTGAAGCTAGGGAAGTATGTCAGGACCGTGCAAAGTGGCGTTTCATCATCTCTGCCTACCCTTCTGGGACCAAGGCGTGAACTTTATTTATTTATTTCATTCAATTCAGAACAATCCTTAAGTAAATTTCTTAGCTCTTCTGCTTAATTTAGATTTCATTCATTAAACATAATTAGATATAATATTCAGGTATTTATATATAAATAGACTACGTTACTTTACTTTGTCACTCTTGGTTGAACTTATTAACAATATTAATTCATTAGGTAGGTTCTTAGTTTATTTCCGGAGGTGAGGTATTCAAAGCAGTTGAATTTCACCAACTTGTGTTTGAATTTTGAATTCGTTATTTAAATAGAACAGAGGACTTTGTGCTTCCAAGAGAAGTTGGTCTCTTTTATTAAGAAAGCGAGATGTATTTTTAAAGAAGTGTAATAAATTGTCAGCAAACCAATAATAAAAATGCTCGTAATTAGGTAGGTACTATTATATTTATTTGACAAATTAGATACCAATGTTACGTAAGACAATAAAATTACGTTGTTAATTAACAAGTAACATTAATTGCACGTTTTCATATTTGTTTTTTTTTTTGTAAAATATTTTATTTGGTTGAATTCGGTTGTTAGCATCACTTAAGTGTACTTCGTTCGCGTAGAATATTTACTTTGGGCTAACGCTACAAATCGCGCGATATCTCCTTAGTGCATGATATAATTAAGGTTCTTCTTCTACTTAGCTAGTCGAGATGGATTCACAAGTTAAATATGACAATGCGACCAATTGTGGGTCACTTTGGTCGCCTTTTTATTTGCCATCCAGAGGTCCCGGAAACCGCGCGAAGATGGGCAGTTCGGGCAAGACAGTAGGTATTCCATTATTTGAGGGGGCTCCACAGTCACACAAACTCGTTCTGAAATATCCCCATCGTACCTAATTTTCACGGCACCGGCCAACACCTACCCGCAATCTTTTCATAGTTTTCCAGACCGCCCAGGGGAGATCACCGCCCAGAGGCAGCCAAACGGGGGTGTCTCCATGAGGTCGGGAATAATTCATTCCACTACATCAGTTCACTTTGAACGCCTCAGCTGGATTATTTGTATAATAAAGCTGACGTGGGTTTTTTAAAATTTAAGAAATCTCTTACCATTTCGTAACAGATTTGTCACTTTCTCCATTGACGCAGCACACATTAGAAAAGCACACCAAAAATGTTGTCCTGTTTTTGCAACATCTTTAATGCTGCTTTATTTTTGTTAGTAATAACGTGTTTTTTTTAATTAGCGGTTTGTTTTTTAATTTTTTACTATCCGTACAAGTGAAGATAAAGCACGTTCATGGCTCCAAGAAATAATCTCTGCAGCTTTACATTAGCATAGAATATAAGTTTTTGTTTGACAATTATAGAACGGGATGATTATTTCGCTCAGCTTGTTGTGCTACGCCTGACAGATGGAGTGTTGAAGGAAATTAATAGTAGTATGTAGTCAAATTTTCCGTCAACGCTGCCCAGCTCCCCTCACCCGAGACGTCAGATATTAGGTCTATAATACCCGGTAATTTTACTATGAATTATATTCGTGAGGAAATGCATCATTATGTGTCATCATCAGCCCAGAATACATCCCCACCGAGGGGCGCGAGCCTACCCGTATATGGTGAAGAGGCCTTAGTCGTCCACGCGTGGGCCCAGTGTGGGTTGGACGACTTCACGCACAACCTTTGAATCTCTTCGCAGGCGTGCGCAGGTAGGAAGGCAACAGTCCACACCATTGAGCCACCGACGCTCATTATATGTACCTAGTCTTAAATATTGAGAGTACTCAGCTGGAATTTTTAAGCAGATATTCTGTTACTACGATACATGCCATACTCGTATATCCAAAATAATGTGGATGATTTTATTTCTTTGCCCGTTGTGGTCTTTTGTTATATGTGCATTCACAAAGAAATAAATGTATTCATAAGAAGGCAAACGAGCAGATGCTTCATCTGATGTTAGGTGATACCGCCACTCATCATCATTAGCTTATAACAGCTTACTGCAGGGCTCAGGCCATACCGCACAGCATAGCTATGGGAAGATTGGGCCGTTCCCCACCACGCGGGCCCAATTCAGATTAGTAATAAGCCGATTAAAAAAATATCTCATTGCCATCGCCAATTGCCGAGCAGGAAGTCTTTAAAATCATATTTGAAATCTCCTTAACAAAATTCAAAAAAATAAATATACAACGGTTGCAATCACTTCATTCAATACAACGATTATACCTTCAGAAATTTACGAGATGTAAGTACATACTTTCGTCATTTAGAAAACACCACGTGTCTCTAAGGAAATTCTCAATTCAAATAAAACGTAACAGTGTCGTAAATAAAAGAACACTCACCGACACAAACATTCGTAATTGTGGTTAGAAACTTAACAGATCTGAGGAACCGGGCGGTCATAAATAATGGATTAAAAGTGAGGCTTTGTTAAACATTTTTATCTTTAGAGCATGGCTGCTCTGCGTGTTACATTTATACAGTTGAAAATACTCATAATATTGCTAAAAATATATAAGGACCTAATTTTACTATCAATGCATTGTTACAAAAAAGCTTAAAGGTCGGCTGAAAAGAAACTGGCTTATCGACAAACGCAAATTTTGAGATTGGAAGATAAGTAACATATATTATAATGCACTTGAATATGTGAACTTGTCCATATTAATATTATAAATATGAAAGTATGTCTTTTTGTCCGCCTTTCACAGCAGTTTTTAAGGTAGGAAGCTAAAAATCGATAGCGACTTATAATATATTTTTCTGTAATCAGGAAAGGAGAACCCTGTACCCCGCATTAAATGAGAATAAAAATATTATCTGAAGTCCCTCCGTACTTCAAAAGGCACGTTAATCCGATGGTGTCGGCTATCTTACGATGACAGTCGTTAAACACCCACCAATCCGGATAGTGTCATCTTGCCGAAAAACAGAAATGCATAAATAAATAAATATCCCATGACATTCACACAGCGCCATCTAGCCCCAAACTAAGCATTTAGCCTGTAATATGAAAGAAAGAAAAGAGAAAGAAAAAATATTCAAACAGACTAAACAAATAACAACATAGCAATAATAATACAAAAAAAAACACATAAGTAACAAAAAGGTCAATAGGCACACATAGGCATGAATTAAAACGACATTTTTCGCAGACACACATCACAAAACGCCAATATTCTGACGGGATCTTAAGCAGGGGGCCGGAACACTAATACTTATATTTAAATACTATAATCAATATTTTAAAAACTAAAACCTTAACTTATTATGGATACTAAACAACGGAAACATACTTATATACTTATTTTCTAAACAAATACATATATACATAGAAAACACACAGACCAATACAAACAGATACTTTGTTCATACACATAAATGTTTGTACTGCCCGGGAATCGAACCCCCTTGGTGTAATAGCCGACTTATCATCCATTACACCAGATAGGCCCTCCTTATACCTATTTCACTATAATACCTTGGTTTTGAAAACTAGTACTACTTGATATCAACTAAACCAACTTAACTCCTCTTTCATAAACCAAATAAGAAATAAAATTCCAGGATTGGCTTTAGGATGAAGAAAGTATTTTCAGACATCGTATTTAGGTGAATTCGGTCAATTTAGCAATTAATGTTTGACTTAGGTGAAACATAGTAGCCGCAGCACTTATCCCTAATTACCAATAAGCCCTTGGATTCGAGTTGACGTAATAATTACCCTCTATCACTAACTTATAAGTGGACACTAGGCTACATGTGTTCAAACGAGGTTATCATTTATCTTCCACTCCTAAGAAATTATGTTACAATTCAGTGATACATGGCTTAGGAAAATATTACCGTTAGTGTACAAATATTATTCCTAAAACATCTGAAATCTAGAATAAATCTGGAATAATTCTAAATGGGGAAGACCTACGCCCAGCTGACATGGACTAAAAGGTTGAAGTGGATGAGAAATAGACCATAATTATAATTAACTTTTAAATTAATACAAAGAAATAATAAAAAATTGCATTCATGCGTGTTTTTAATATGAAAAAGCAACACTCTTTTAAACATCTATTTTTATCTACTCGATGTCTAAACATTTACTGCTCTCTGTTTACTAGCATTAATGAGATGCAATAAAACGAGATACCATTCCTTTTATTTAACTTTGTCATTCGAAAGAAGGGCTGCCATTTGCTAAAAAATATTAATATAATGTGTCATATTTTTTGTCATATTATGTAAAATACAAGCTTTAGCTTAGTTACTTTGGGGTTTCGCTTATTTTAATCCGGTACTTGGTTAAAACTGCGATATTCATTTAAATCGAACGATGTGCAGGGCAATTTTATTCTAATTCAATACTTGTAATGAATAAAGTATTTATTTGTATCAGGATTATTATTAAGTTTATGAAAACACATTAAGCAAATATTGCATTATATTAACACAAAATTGGTTTTAAAATAAACCTTTAAAGATAGGCATATAATGTTGTCGTGGACTTTTTAGAACTTTTTAAGGGGAACAATACATTTATACTTTACTTTTGTGATACTTTAATCGTTTACGCATCGCACGCAGTGGAAGCTCTCAGTTGGAAAAAAATCTCCCGATTTTGATTCAAGTTTTCCCCGAGATTGTTTCAAGTTGGACCAGTAGTTCCTGAGATTTCAAGCAAACAAACAACTTCAGCTCTATAATATTAGTATAGACTAGCTATTCCCAGTGGTATTATCCGGGATACCATGAGATATTCTCCCGTAGTAAAACATAACCTAAAAGAGTGCAGCACACACAATGCGCAGCCACCGCGCCGTACAACATTGCTTTAATCTTCTAAATAAAAAGTATTTTCTAAAATAAAAGTAGACTATGTCATCTCTTCTTTCATTAGCTACCTGCTAAAAAAGTCCCGTCCAAATCTGTCCAGTTGTTGCAGAGATTACCCGGAACAATCAGACAGACATTTCTTTGAAATGTTAATTTGGTGTATGTACCTAATATATTATATGCATATTCATGAAGAAAAAAAATGGTTATTTGCAAATTACAAACAGACAGACAGACAATCCCATTTTATTTATATGTCCAACCAGCACAAGAGTTCCATTTGAAAGCCCACACTTGTGAGTCACGAAATGTATGTGCCTGCCCTGAACTAAGTCGAACTGATTCCATAAAATACTTAGGCCTTATCATTGACCGCAATCTCAACTGGTCAGCACATATTAATGCATTAACAAATCGTGTTAGAAAGTTGATACCCATTTTCAGAAGGCTAAGAAATACTGCTGATCAAAAAACCTTGTTATGTGTTTACTATTCTCTTGTGCAGAGCCTGCTGCAATACTGCATAGTAACTTGGGGTGGAGTGGGAATCAGTAAATTACTTCCTTTAGAGAGAGCGCAAAGAGCGGTACTGAAGGTCATGCTTGGCAAACCTCGAAGATACAGCACTGAACTTCTTTACACTGATTGTCCTGTTCTTACAATCAGAAAGCTGTTTATTTTAAATGCAGTTCTAAGAAAACACAAAAGCTTGACCTTCAAAGTTATCACAAAACGCGACAAATACAAGGTCTGTGTCACTACATCCCACAAAACTTCCTTGGCAGGTCAACAATATGTATGTTCCAGTCACCTATACAATGTGGCTAATAAATGTAATAATATTTACTCTGTGACGATGTATGAGTGCAAAAGAAAACTTTCCACCTGGCTTTTAAACTTAAATTTCACTGAAACGGAGAAAATTTTGCTGAACAATATATAGATGTTCTCATACCCACTCTTTCGTTAATACCACACATACATACACTCACACCCACACACATACATACACAACCACACACGCAAAATACATTATTCACACTTACACCGACGTTGCCTCATACCACTACACACTACCTCACACATATTCAAATAAGATTTGCTAACATACCACCGTTCGCTGTTGCTAGATGTTTACTTATTATTTACAAATTTTATGTATATTGTTTTTCTTTTTTTTCCAAATTTGTTAATTTTTCCCAGTAACATTGTCTACTCAACTTACTGTAGGAACATTAAAAATTCATAAGAAAACTAGGGTGGAAGACGCTTACAGCTGTGACACAGTGTATACTAGTACAGCTGTCAACGCTAAACTCTTACGTGATCTGTAATTAATTTAAGTTGTTCTTATTGTTTAGACTAAGAGATCATTGTTAACTGGAATTATCAAATAAACTTATTATTATTAAACTTATTATTATTATGTATTGATAGATGTATAGAACTGAGTCACTCGAACTACACACATACCCTACACAACGGGTAATAAACTTAAGTTATGTTACTTTATTTAGTATTATATTCATAAAATACATAGTCATGCTCACAAATACATACTTGAATGAAACCAATGTAAACTACTGATAATACAATGTTTCTTGAATAAACCAATTAAACGCGGCAATTTTTTGAAATTCGAGTTATTCTCATCTTAAACTCACCAACCCCACCGTGGTAACGTAAACTGTAAAGCAAAATAAAACGAAGTCTTTTCATTAGTATGTGCGAGTCACGAATTGCAGCGAAGTGCTGGTGTCTAGTTCTCACGTCAACCTATCCACTGCTGGACATAGGTCGCCCCCATTTTGTGCCAGATATCCCAGTCCGCCGCTTTTCTTATCCAGCCTCTACCAGCAACCTTACGCAAGTCGTCGGTCCATTGGGCCGTAGGGCGTCCTACGCTACGCTTGCCAAGACGCGGTGTCCACTCCAGAACTCGTCTGCTCCAACAGCCATCGGTTGTGCGACATACGTGACCAGCCCATTGGCACTTCCGTCTAGTTCATGTAATTTTTTTTTGAACTGACTACTGTTGTTGGCCGCAGATGGCCTTTACAGTTTCACCATACAATTGGCGAGTGCAGATGGCTGTCAGCTTTTATTCATGGAAGCTGTACTCATAAATTAAACTTCTTGTCTCAAGTAGAGGGTCAAAAGTCATTTCTTGTAAATATATAATTGAATTTAATTTTATTTATTTGCTGTTTTGTTTTGTTTATTAATTTTTCCATTATAATATAACACACACATATAGTTTATAATAAGAATTTTCCCTGTTATGCTAAACACTTATCTGAGGTGTTTTATTACGCTAGCTTTTTCTTTTATATTTATATAAATTCTTACTCTCAGGAAGACTGAATATCAATGGTTGTGTCAGATTTGTTTAAATTAGACTAGGATTACCGCCATTTCTTGAAACAGTATTACTATAATGGTACGCCAGCATTTATGTACCAGAAAAGGCGAAATAATATTATTGTGATACTGTGTAATAATAAGGACTAACTTGGGTCACTTTTCAACCATTAATAGGATTCAGACACAATTCAGTGAACTATCACGCTCACATAGTGATAAACTCGATTTGTCATATTCACAGCGCAAGTTTAAGTCTACTTTGCTGGCACTAGCTGCCAGTAATAAAAAGAAAAATATTAATAAATAAAAATTCAAGATTTTAAGCGTTCTGTCGTTTACAATGACTCATCTTTTAATTGTGCATGCCGTGGCAGCCTTTAACTAAGGCAACACTACAGTCATGTTTTTATGGATTTAAGTTTATAATTGTACTAGCTTTTACCCGCGGCTTCGCCCGCGTTAAATTCGGGATAGCAAAATTATTCTGTTTCCGTTACCAGGAAAGCCACCCACTTTCCTGGTAACGAAAACAAAATAATTTTAACACTGCTTCTTCTTTTTCTTTTTTAAGGCTTTAAAAATTATGTATACATATATATCACTATACATAGGAATCCCCCGCCCAAGTTTAAAGGTTTTGGAGTCCATTTTCAAAAAAGAAAACTTCTGCATTTGTTTTCCATAAACGTGTAATTTCTGATTTTAAAAGATGATATTTACTTAAGTTTTCTATTTCCTTTGGGCCGATATTTTAGTCTGAGGGTACCGTTATATCAATTAAATATGTTTTGTTTTCTACTTTATTTATGTATATTGTCTTTATTGTTTGTGACTTACAGCCCTCATACCAATTTATAGCTTTCTACCTTAAAAACTGCGGAAAATTGGATATGATACTTCCTTCCCTATTTGATGGTTTTAGGGTAGATTTAAAAAAAAATATGCCATATTTTTTCGTTTCTGACAAGAAGACCGCAAAATTTCAGCGTCGTACTACAAAAATTGCGGAATGTTCCATACAAACTTCCAACCCCTAGTTTAGGGAAGTGGGGACAAAAAGTGCCTTGAACCTATTCTAGGTTACCTACTATCATCATACCAATTTTCAATAAAATCTACCTTAAAACTGCGAAAAATCGGATACGATACTTCCTCCCCTATTTGAAGGGTTTGGGGGTGGATTTTGAAAAAAAAAAATATATGCCATATTTTTTCGTTTCCGACAAATAGTCCGCATACCAAATTTCAGCGTAGTACTACAAAAATTGCGGAATGGTCCATACAAACTTCCAACCCCCATTTTAGGGAAGTGGGTGTGTGAAAACGGGACAAAAAGTAGCCTAAAACTTATTCTAGGTTACCTTCTACTAACATACTAAGTTTTAATAAAATCCGTTCAGCCGTTTAGGCGTGAAAGCGTAACAAACAGACGGACAGACAGACAGACAGAGATACTTTCACACTTATAATTAGTATGGATGGTGTATGTTTTGTTGGCTGTCCTAAATAAATAATAGGTGACGGTAAGCTCTCTGCTACACCTTACAAGGCTATTATTCAGCGTTTATCTATTCACATTTCTAATTTAAAAATTATCAAATCATCATAGCAGGCAACCCTATTAAATATCTGTACTAGCCTCGAACTAGCATACGTATTCTTATCTTTAGGCAAATAGAATTGTGTTGTGTGAAATATAAATTGTGTGAATTTTTTAAAGAAACTTTTTGGTCCTAACTTTATAATAATCCCACTGAGCCTACCGAAAATCTTCGAAATAAATTGTAATTGTTAATATATACAGCTGAGTAAAGTTGTATTTTTTTCATGTTGAATTGAAAAGGACGTTAAGTTTGCTCACCTGATGTTAAGTAACACCTGACCATCACAGAGCAGTACGAGTATTGAAATACTAGTCCCTGTATAAAATGAATATTCCACGCCTTGCACCCGTCACTCGTGACGCTTAATAAATAAATATACTCGGACACTCCATTTAGCCCCAAACTAAGCATTTAGACTGTAATATGAATACTAAACAGATACCCACGCATACTTGTAGATATATATTGTAAATACATACATATTATACAAAGAAACATCCAGACATACACACGAATGTGTAAATCCACATGGATATTTTTTTATTGAACAAAACTGTGTAGATTATTTGCTGTCGGAAATATTTCCTTTGACATATGATCTTACATCCTTCAAATAAAGAACGTAATCCCATTTAAAGGGCTAGCATCACGCTTCTAAGCCCTCTAGCCATGAACGCCTCTGGCAATATTCAGGCGGTGTTATTTACCATCACGTGAGCCGTGTGCTCGAGTGCCTTCCGTAAAGTGACAGACGCTGGGTTGAAGTAAGACACTGGCTTTTTGCGGTTGAGACGTCGGCTGCAATACCATGGGTTCGATCCCGGATACAACATTTGTGTGCATGAACATGTCTATTTGTAGTGGTTTGGATGTTTTCTATGTATAATATGTATGTATTACAAAAAAAAATATAATATATTTTATCCGTTGTTTAGTACCCATAATACAGGCTTCACGCTTAACTTGTGGCTAGATGCCGTTTTGTGAATGTCAGTGGATTTTTGTTTTCAACGTGACCATACATGTCACCCGAGAAGACAGATGTTAGTTCTCATAGACTTAGTAATTTAAGTGCCTACTGAACATCAACAAAGTAGCATTTAAAATAAATTACTATTCATAAATAAAACATAATGAAATAAAAACATTGTTATGTTGGATGCAATTTAACATCGATCAGTATATTTGTTTAATATTTTTTTTACGTTTATGTTACTTGTGTCACATTACGTTATCGCTCCTTTCTAGTCTATACATATCCTGGTATTTGACACATGTCTCTACCTACTCTCTGGTCTCTGGCATATGAAATTAAAAAAATATAATAAGTTAAACCCATTTGAACACAATAATCTACATTTTGACATAGAAAATCATTTTAAGTATCAGACTATCGTCGACGATAGTATAGTTACGTACAATATACTTGATAGTATCCAAAGTCTATCTCTGGAGGGTCCAGGTTTACATCTCGCAACGTAACAATGTCCTTTTAAATTTTCAAAATGATATGTACGTTTATCTGACGCTCTTACGGTGAACGAAAACATCGTACGGAAACCTGCGCAAGAATACGAAGACATTCAAAGGTTGTGCGTGAAGTAGATCAATCGGCTCTGCGCCCGCGTCGAAGAATAAGGCCAATTCACCCTATACGGGTATATGCCATGACCCTCGTGGGGACGTATTATAAGGAGCTGATGATGATTCAAAATAAATTCATTATTGTGTATGAGGAATGAAGGAAATGAAAGGTACTGTCGATGAGTACTGCGTATTTGATACAATCATGCCAAACTCAGTTATTGATTTGACAAAACATTAATAGTGTATGTACTAATTTATGGAGAGATTATCGATTGTAATCTATCAAAGCGCAAGCAATGATTCTGTATATATAAAGGCAGATACGCCATCCGTTCCTTAAAAACGAACCGCCGAAAGAGTACAGTTTTCTCTTTTGTTTAGGTAAATGTGTTCGAAATTCGAAATATGTGTATGTGTGCTGTCACTGCATTCGGAACACTTTTTTCGATTGTTTTGTAAGCATATCACGAATCCATATTTTTTACATCATTGGGCGCAAGGCTAGAGTTAACGATCATATCTTAAAACATGGCTTCTGTGTTTTGTGCGGAAATTTGGCTGTGTTTGGTTTAAAGAAATATTTGTTTCTTACTGTATAATAGCGATTAAATGTACAAATGGATAATATCGATTATCACTTTAAAGCAGCTACAAAGGGCTCAAAATATGTTGAGAATAATTCATGTGATTAATTGATATTTAAATAAAAGGCAAGTTACATTTTACAACCTTGTCAAGATAATGTCAACCCGGTTCGTGATATCTCGAGTTTCATAATATGTGGGTAAAAGACCAAAGGGCCAATGATAACAATTGTCATGTATAAAAAAGTGAAACTAAAAAACTGAACTTTTTATCAATAATGGTAATTTTTTATGTTGTAATCTTATTACAGTCTTGCATATACTTAGGCCCGTATTCTAGACGACTCAACGATCTTTACTGAAATCGAGTTAAAGGATAGCGCTATATACGATAAATAGCGGCATCCTTTTCTGCCTCTATTTAAGTAAAGATCAATGCTTAAGTCTTGTTCTAGAATACGGGCCTTAGTACCTATTTCTAAGATTATTTGAGTTACTATTTTAGTAACGGTTGTCAATTCTCTGGAAATTGATCCAAAGTAAATTACTACGGCCACAAGAAATGGCACGTGTAAATAAAAGTAGGAGAGTTCGGAAATAATTTGCCCTTTCTATGGTGTTACTATCTCGCTGCGCAATGTTCTTTGAAAGAACATTTAAAAAGTTCAATTTCAAAGTGGTTTGGAGCTGCCTGAAATGAATATTGGATGTGTTGATGGCTTCTGCTCTTTTCTGCCTAGTTCTTGGTCAGTATAGCTCATGTAACATTTTTTAGTACTAAATTTAAAATAATCTGATATTTGATTCCTCTAGTTGCAGTAGTCCGGTTGTTATTCAGTTAACCGGACTACTGCAACTTTTAGTTGCAATAGTTTGGTTCAAACTGAGCACCGGACTGTTGCTACTTATTAAGTAGTAACAGATCGGTTAATAAACGATATTATATTATATTTCATTTGTTTACAAGCATGTCATCATCATCATCTTAGCGATATTCCCGGTTACTTTTGGAGCTTACGCTCCGAAGCCCAGGGTCCGCTTTCCGACACTTTCTCTTCCACTTTGCACGATCTTTAGCATCCATAACTGTTACACCATTAGCCCGCATGTCATCCCTTACGACGTCAAGCCAACACTTCTTAGGCCTGCCCCTTCTACCGGGACCGGGCGGAGGTGGCATGGCCAGACATTTATTTCCCACATAGCTTGCTGGCTTCCGTAAAACGTGGCCATACCAGCGTAGGCGACATTCCTGCAGCTTGTCTGCAATGTCACGAACATGAAGGCTACCCCGGATGCGGGAGTTTCTAACGCGATCTTTCCGCGTGATCCCACACATCCATCGCAGCATGTTCATTTCCGTGACCCGCAGCTCTGCTTGTGTCGCTCAAGTATCGGCCACGTTTCACTGCCGTACAAAAGGACAGGCCTAATGATGGATTTATAGACCTGTCCTTTCAGCTTAACCGGCATTTTGGGTCACAGATGACACCAGTCACCTCACGCCATTTGGCCCAAGCCGCGGCAATACGTGCCTTGACGTCGCAATCGATGTCTCCCGCCGCGTGAAGTACCGATCCCAGGTATTTAAACTGGTCCGTTCGCTCGACCTCGGCCGCACCTATACGGATGGATGAGGACCAGTAGTATGCAGGCCAGGTACTCTGTCTTCGCCACATTAAGTTTCAGACCGCCGTTCTCAAGCGAACCCTTCCATGCATTCACTCGTTGGGTCAAACGTCCCTTATCCGAATCCGTCAGCGCGATATCGTCCGCGTACATGAACAGCCAAGGAGGTTGCTCATGTGTATTCTGGACGCTTCGACAGACGTCCAGTATCACGCTAAACAGATACGGGCTGAGTACGGAACCCTGGTGTACTCCAACGGTTATGGGGAAGGGTATAGTGTCACCAACAGCAGTCCGAACAGTAGAATCGGAATTGTGATACATATCTCGGATAATGTCAACATAAATTTCAGTACCCCTTTCGACCTCAGTGCCCACCAAATCATCTCTCGAGGAATACAGTCGAACGCCTTCTCCATGTCTAAAACAGACAATGGAGAGGCGTTTCTTCACCTATACCTCTCCATGACGATCCTTAGGGCAAAAACAGGGTCCATAGTCCCGTGACCAGGACGGAAACCATATTGACACCCGAGAGAGCACACTCCTGCCGGATCCGGAGTCGACTATCCGTTCAAAGAGCTTCATGGTGTGAGACATGACCTTTATACCGCGGTAGTTACCGCACTCCTGCACCGATCCCTTACCTTTGAAGACTGGAGTTATGATACTCGTTCTCCATTGGCTCGGGATTTACCAGTGAGGAGCATCCGGTTAAAGAGGTTTGTTAAGATGCTCACACCATGATCTCCCAACGCCTTCCAGGCCTCGATAGGGATTCCATCGGACCGACAGCCTTCCGATTCTGCATACGGCGAAGAGCTAGCCAATCTCATCGGGCGTTATCGTGGCACAAGTCCTTGATTCGGAGGGAGGACCGGTGGCTGCACCTCTCTGTGCTGCTTATTCAGCAACTCGTGAAATACGAGCGCCATCTCTCCTTCACCGCGAGGTCCTCACACAGTAGGTTACCACCTGGATCTTTAACACAGCGGCAATTCGTGATGACCTGTGCTGCTTGACTCTGGAACGTGCCAGCTTATAGATAAGCTTTTGCCCCTCAGACGTTTCCAACCTATCATACAGTGGTTGAAGGTGTCACGTCTGGCTCTGGCAACAGCTATCTTTGCGGCACGTTAGCGGCCCTATATGCGTCATGGTCTTCAGGAGATCTGGACACTTGCCACTTTATGAATAGAGCTTTCTTCTCCTTTATCTGCCTCTGGACTGAATCGTTCCACCACCAAGTTTCCTTGTCACATTTGCGTCCGCCTTTAGACACGCCAAGCACCGCCTTAGCCGCCCTCGTGATGGCTTCCTGAATCTTTTCCCAGTGGACTTGAACAGGTCCATCAACAATGCCACTGATTTTTCAGCAACAGCTGAGGCGAACGTGCCCGACCGGTCTTTATCAAGCAGCCACCACCGGATTTGACGCCGACAGCGCTCCACCCGTTTGTCTTTAGGCTTAACGCAGAGGTCCATGACAAGGAGACGATGTTGGGCAGATATACTCTCACCGGTATGACCTTGCAGTTAGCTACATGGCTGATGTGGTGTCTCCTAGCAAGTAAGAAATCAATTCGGGTCGCGTGCCTCCCGCTCTTGTAGGTGATGAGATGCTCGGATTTCTTTTTGAAATATGTGTTCACAATGGCAAGGTCGGCCGCCGCACACGTTCGGAGAATGTATTCTCCTTCCGTGTTGCGGCTGCCGTAGCCAAACCCACCGTGGACACGCTCAAACTCCCACACTCCTCACCCACATGACCGTTTAGATCACCACCCAAAACGATTCCCTGTGACAAAGGGATACCCTCAATACTTCGCCGAGGCGATTCCAAAACGATGACTTATCAGTGTCACTACAACCGGCCTGTGGGCGTAGGCACATATCAAGTGGTCACAGCCCCCTCAATAAGCACACTGACGGTCATCAGCCGGTCGCTAAAGCGTTTCACCTCCAAGATATCGTTGTGGAAGTCCTCGGCCAGCACCACGCCACTCCGTTTTCCCACCAGGAGCACCTGTATAGATCAGTTGTAGCCATTCCCAATTAACCGGGACCTGCTGCCTTTCCACCGGATCTCCTGCAGAAACGCCACGGCCACCCTTCGTCTCGAGAGTACTTCGGCCAACTCCCTTCCGCGTCCGGTTAGCGTGCCAATGTTCAGTGTTGCAAAGCGGATCTTTTAGGGGCTCGCGTCGTTAACCGCGCCCGCCCTTGGTGCGGTAGCCCTAGCCCACTTGTCACAGGAGTCAGGCGAGGCTCCTGCGCGCCGTTTGCGGCGGCGCCCTATCCCTGACAAAATCCCTTTTAGTTCGAACCATAGATTTGGCAAGTTTTGGCCTTTACGGAGCGACTGCCGTCTGACCCCCCAACCCCACAAGGAAAGCCGGCGCCAGAGCCGTTGATCAGGCAGGCACCACGTGCAGGAAAGTTAGCTGGGCCCCGAAGATGTTGGTCGGACCCCTATACCCCCAAAAGCTTGTTTACAAGCATGTATTAACGCATTTACAAGTTTATATAATTATTTAATTTTAGTTATCAATGTTCATAAATATTTATATGGTTTAGTGGCAAAAATACAACGATTAAAACCTAAGACCTACAATAATATGATAGCATCGTAAAACATATGAATACCTGAAAATAAATGAACAATCATCATCATCAGACTATTGGGGCCCACTGTAGGGCCAAGGACATTGGGCCGTAACCAACCATATAGGCCAATGTGGATTGGTGGGTGCTAACGACTAGAAATGGAATGGGTGGAATCAGGATGGATGCATGAAAGCATGGATTTCTTTTAACAATATTTCAATGATTTGGAAAAAGTACTAGGGACCATACATAACAAAGAGGTTCTGTTGTAAACAATTTACGAATTTATTAAAGAAAAATGCTGTTCACTGAAAAGTTAATCGGACATCTCCGACATAATAATGGTCTCTAGTAAATTTTGTAACGGGTGACGAACGGGAACGACCGCTTAGGCAGCCCTCGTACGAGTAAAAGCGGCAATTACATGCGGTAATGCTAGTAAACAAATGAATATAATTATATAATATCGTTTATTAACCGAACTGTAACTACTAAATAAGTAGCAACAGTCCGGTGCTCAGTTCGAACCGAACTATTGCAACTAAAAAGTTGCAGTAGTCCGGTCAACCGAACTAACAACCGGACTACTGCAACTAGAGGATTTGATTTGGTAAACATATTGTTACGAGCTAGGGGTTCAGGATAAATTATTGCCAAACACAAAGAATAACACGGTCACACCCTTTTTTAATTTTACCACTATTAATTACACACAACACTAATTACAATTACACTCTCACTAATTAGTCAATTCACGCACGCACAATAATCACTGATTAGCACTATACACTGTAATACAACATTTGATGAGTCCGTATAATTTCCGCACTCACACGTAATAATCACTCGTCAACTCATCACACTCGACGATCCCTTAGATATCGCTGTATCACTCGCTTCTTCCTTGTAGTCGCAGTATTTCGTTCTTCGTTCGCTTGAGTAGAACACAAGACTGCCGGCGCACCCATCGGTCCGCCTTATATACCTGTCCGCCCGCTAAGCTCGAAGCGTCGACGTCATTCTACATAGTTAGCAAAATATCTAGAACATACTAGATTCTTGCTATTTGACAATTCGCATGTCATACTCTATGTGAACTAACGTCACATATTAGCCGCCATATTCAATGTTATTTTAATTACGTCAATTCGTAACAATATTATAAAAAATTGGCCAAATGCGAGTCGGACTGGCCCATGGAGGGTTCCGCCGCAGCAAGAAACAGAAAATTAAATGATTTTTATTACTTAGCACCTACTACTACTACTTCTACTAAGGATTTACTATGAGAAAAAAACAAAACTCAACATAAAACCCGAGCTAAAAATAGCCACTGAAAAGGTACAAACAAACTCTACCATATAATGCAAACATAGTATATTTTACGTAGTATTGCACGAAGGACAGACAGACATAATGAATCTATAAGAGTTTCGTTTATACCATTTGGCTATGGAGTTCTAATAAATCGCTGCTCTTAGTTATTTATTGATATATTTCATTTGACAAATGTGGAAACGTCATTAATATATTGGAACAACAAATCATAATCATATAATAAAAGCTTACTTCTACTTATAATTATGGTCCCAAACATTGTGTCCAATGTTCATTAGGTATACAATCACCATCAGCTCATTATACGTCCCCACCGAGGGGCACGAGCCTACCGGTTAAGGGTATGCCAAAGTTGTCCACGCGGGCCCAGTGCAGATCGGCCGACTTAACGAACAACAGCTTGCGCAGGTTTCCTCACGATGATTTCCTTCACCGTAAGAGCGTTGGATAAACATAATATATTTTTTTCGAATTTCGAAAACACATGGCACGTGCGGGATTTGAACCTACACTCTCCTGAATCGGAAGGCAACAGTGGACTGTATTATGGTGGCCTCAAATAATGGTTTATCATCATTAGCTCTTAACGTACCCTCGTACGAGCGTACCCGTAAGCGGGTGTATAGGCCTTAGTTGTCCACGCGGGCCTAGTGCGGATTGACTGACTTCACGCACAACCTGTGAATCTCTTTGCAGGCGTGCGCGTTTCCTCACGATGTTTTTCTTCACGATAAATAATATAACTTATAAATTTTCTATAAAAACATTAAGGAATAACTAATTCCCTTGATAATTCGTGGGCAAGGTTGTAGGTGGAGACCGTATCAGCGTGAGTACCACCATCTTAATGGTGTTTCAATATTCCGAGCAGAAGTTTAGAAGGCAAACGAACCGTTACTTAACATCTTCATGTCACAAGTGAATTGCATTTGTCGCTTTTAAACACTCTTGAGATCCTGAAAATACTAAAATAAAATTACTAAAAAAAATCTATTAAAGTGTATATTACTTAAATTTTTAATATTTATCATATCATAGTAAGAAAAAAATCTTTATTCAAATAAATCTGTTACAGATACTTTTGAATCGTCAATTGTTATTATTATCATATTTTTTGTGTGGAAAGCCGGCAAGAAACTCGAGTTACTCTTTTAATCTTTTTATATCAGTGGTTACAGTTTTGTCATTTACCTACACAATAATTTATTACAAAGATTTTGTAACTGGAACACTAAGTGCAAGACCACACATCTTTATCCGATAAATATTCTTCTATTGTATAGTAACCTTTTTTCATGAGGGTTTTTTTAATCTTTAATTTAAACTGGTGAAAAGGCAATTCGGCAAGATTTTGTGGTATTTTATTAAAGAATGTTATGCCTCTTCCAACAAATGATTTTCCTACTTTACTTAGTCTAAGATTTGGGACAGCAAGTTTGTTTTTGTTCCTAGTATTAAAGTTATGTACGTCACAATTTTTTTCAAACAAATGAAGATTTTTGTGGACATAAACTAGATTATGGTAAATGTATTGAGACGCTACTGTTAAAATATCGATTTTTTTAAATACTTCCCGAAGTGAATCACGTGGTCTAAGGTTATAAATGGCTCGGATGGCTCTTTTTTGAAGTACAAATATAGTGTTAATATCAGCAGCTGAGCCCACAAAGAAGACCATATGACATTATACTATGAAAATAACTAAAATAAACCAATCTTGCTGTATCAATATCGGTTAAGAGCCTTATTTTCCTAACTGCATACGCTGCTGAGCTAAGTCTACCTGCCAAAGCTTCAATATGAGGTCCCCACTGGAGTTTTGAATCTATAGTAATTCCTAGAAATACTGTACTATCAACAATTTTTAAGCATTCGTCATTCAAATTAATACTGGTGATGACCTGCCTCACATTAGGTAATGAGAATTTTATACAATTAGTTTTTTAGTGTTAAGCAATAAATTATTAACTGTAAACCAATGCATTACTTGTGAGATAGCACCATTTACATCGTCAAATGTTTCTTTTTTTCTATTAACGTTAAAAAGCAATGATGTATCATCTGCAAATAGTACTATGTCAGAAAGTTTATGACAATGGGAAGGAAGGTCATTTATGTATAAAAGAAACAGTAAAGGACCCAATATAGAACCCTGAGGCACGCCCATGCGTAGTGGGCCACCAGAAGAGCTAGAACCGTTTACAACAACCTTTTGAGTTCTGCCCGTCAAATAAGATCTTAAGTATTTTACTGAACAATCTGATACACCGTAATGTCTTAACTTGATAAGTAAGGTCTCATGATCGACGCAGTCAAATGCTTTTGACAGATCACAAAAAATCCCAATCGCATCTTGCTTACTCTCCCAGGCGTCATATACGTGCTTAATGAGGGCAATTCCTGCATCCGTAGTATTCCTATTTTTGGTAAAACCGAACTGTTTTTTATGCAATATTTGATTTGCATTAAATAATTTAATAATTGATTAAATATTATTTTTTCAAAAATTTTACTGAGCGACGGTAGAATGGAAATTGGTCTATAATTGGATGGATCACTTTTGGCCCCAGATTTATATAATGGAATTAATTTACTAAACTTCATTAAATTTGGAAATATGCCTTCATCTATACTTTTATTGAATATGAATGCCAATTGGGGTGCTATACTTTCAATGATAGATTTAATTATATTTGTTGATATTCCCCATAGATCTTCAGTGTTTTTCATATTTAACTCCTTAAAAGTCTTGACAATTGTGTTAGAATTAATATGACTACTAGATGTAAGGAGAGCCTTAGCAGCAGAAGAACTAGAGTTTAAAGATTTAGTAATTTCGGTTGGAGTATTGGTAAAAAACGTTTCAAACGCATTTACTACATCAGATTCTTTATTAACAATAGCGTTGTCAATTTTGAGTGTAAAGTTATGATCACGAGGCTTACTCCTACCAGCTTCTTTATTAATGACATTCCACGTTGCCTTAATTTTGTTATTTGACCCTTTGATTTTATCGCGCAAAAATAACGACTTAGCCATATGACAAACTTTCCTAAATATTTTTGAATAGTTTCTGACAAAAATTATAAATTCAGGGTCTGTAGTATATACTTTCAAGTCGTAGAGCTCATATAACCTAGTCCTACTTTTAAAAATGCCAGGTGTGGCCCAATCATTGAATCTGATATTATTATTACATATTTTTTTATTTTTTAAAGGAAATACTTTATCAAATTTTTTCTTAATAGTATAAAAAGATTTTCATAAAGACTATCCACATTTTGATCATTAGGTTTAAATTGATTTAGTGAATTATCAACATTATTTTTAAATTGACTTATGCGGTTATTAGTAATTGGCCTATAACGGATATTAATTACTTGCTGTAAGTCATGACGGTGTTCAAACTGTGCTAATTGACCACTGTGATCTGATTGTAAACAATTAATTATTGATTTTTTAATAGTTATATTTTCACAAAAAATATTATCAAGACAAGTAGCCGTAGTAGAGGTGATCCTAGTTGGCTCATTAAATTGATTAAATAAATTATATGACTTAAAAAGATTGAGAAACCTCGAAGAGGATAGTGATTGATCTAAAATATTTATGTTGAAGTCACCACATATGATGACCTTTTTTTAAACTTACTAAATTTACTGAGCACTTCTTCCATAGTAGATTCAAATAAAATATAATCAGATGATGGTGGTCTATATACACATACAATTATAAATTTCTCAAGTTCTATACAGGAAAGTTCAATAGGTTGTTCAATAGAATACTGGACAATATCTTTCCTTTCTTTATATTTTAAACTATTATGTAATAATATAAGTGATCCACCCCTAATTGCTGATCCTCTCTTGAACAAGCTACCAACTTCATAGTTATTAATATTTATTAAACAATTATCATTTCTTAACCAATGTTCAGTTATACACAAAATATGCACATTCATGTGTTCCAGAAACAAACCTACCTCTAATTCTTTGCCTGAGAAGCCTTGCATGTACTAAATTTAAATAATTGCTTTTTTGCTTCTTTCTTTGTTACTTCTTTCTGTCCTAAATTATGGTCCTAATGTAGGAATAGATTTTATACTTGTGGCCTAAATAATACTTTGTCAAAATAACTCGTTATTTCACTACTTGTTGCAACTTGAATAATCGTTGCTTTATCGTTTAAGTGATTTACTGACTAATATTATCACCGAAATCCTCTCATAATTTTTTGGTGAAATTCCTACTAAAAGTACAACTTTTAATGCTATTGGATCCGGACAAATTTAACGTTAAATTTCATAGCATTGGCGAAGCGCCAGCGGTTTTCGGCGTAAAACCTTGTTTTTGTGCTAGAGAAACGAAATTGAACATTGACGAAAATGTAATTCTCCTCATTTGAAAAATTTAAATAGAAAATAAGTTATTGGTGTGAAAGTGATTAGGACCTTCGTTTAGCAGTAAAATGATTTTGACGTATATAACATTTAATTTGTTTTTGTTTTATCCTCTATAGGCAGACATTTGATCGCCATCTTACCTGGTGGTAAGTGATGATGCGGGCGAGGATGGATCATGCCTGCCTAGAAGCAGCCTATTCACTCTAGTAGGTATTTGTATAAAACAATACTTATGAATGGCTGAATGATTATTCCTCAGCAATCACATATGATGTCTGAGGGAAGAGTCAACATCATTATCATTACTGCGATATATGTCCACTGCTATACGAAGACCTACCCTAATGACGCAACGCAGAGCGATTCTTAGTGGTCAACAGTCAGGTACTACCCAATAGTATAAAGTGGGACAACCTATAATTTTCAATGACATACATAATATTATTATGCAAAAACTCATTTGGCATTTACTCACGTAGATACTACTCAAAACGCATAATGTTATAAGATGGAATCATCTTTCTGCATACATACCAAGCGTGCAAGCAAGCGTGCAAACAAGCTTGAAAGCAAGCATGCAAGCAAACATGCATGCAAGCAAGCATTAAGCCAACATGCATGCAAGCAAGCAAGCATGCAAGCAAACATGCAAGCAAGCATGCAAGCAAGCATGCAAGCAAGAAGCAGCAAGCATGCAAGCAAGCATGCAAGCAAGCATGCAAGCAAAAATGCATGCAAGCAAGCAGGCTCAAATCAAGCATGCAAGCAAGCATGCAGAATGCGTGGTTTCTGTCACGGCTCCGGCGCTGGGGAGCCCCGGCGCAAGTGGTTTTAGCTCACCACGTAGCTTCAGCTTACTGGCTTAGCCCGCAAGGTTCAGTCGTGGCGGCGCGCTTTAAAACCACTTGCTTCTGAGCTCGAAGGCTACTCCAGCTCTCCACCTACGCAGTTTAAAATTGCACTCTAGGGTTAGGGCAGACATGACTGCGTCGACTCGGTTTTGCAAAGATTCGTTTCTGTCACAAACTTTTGTTACACAACATCCTGATCTTTTTTTAAACCATTTCTTATACAAATTTAGCTTAATATACTTTTTATAAATAGTAATGCCTAATGAAATTGGTCCAAATGAAATTCTGCCATATGCATAGTATGCCAAGTTACATTGTGCCAAGTAATCGTCGCACTAAATAAACGTAATGCTTAATGAAATTAGAACCATGCAAGTTCATGCCATTGTACATTCAGCCAAATAAACATTCTGCTCAACAACAATTATATTTAGAAAAATATGTCTTGTAAATATTCAATGAAAGAAAATCATGTCAAATTAGTTTATTTATACGAGTTTCCCTTATTTGACAGAACAACAAGCTTCTTTCAAATAAGGGAAACTCGTATAAAGTACTATACCAATACAGCCAATTAACCAGTCTTGTTTTCTGATCAAACATTCATAGCAATTTCCTTCGCTTTGAATGCATTCAATATACCAAAACGCAGGATTAGCATCTCTATAAAGCTAGTTTTGATTACCTTTCCAGTGTCAAAGGAAATAAATGTTTTCAGTTACCTATAGTCTTATTGACAATGAGGCAATATTTGCTATGTGTAAAAATATCATAAAACGAAACTTATATTATGAATTGCAAAGTATATGTGAGTGTCTGTATGTTTGTCCGTCTTTCAGGGCCAAAAGAAGCGACAAATTGCCATGATTTTTTTGTGGAGATAGTTCAAGGGATGGAGAGTGATACATGTTTCTATTTTTAACTTATAACCTTGTATTGGGGGTGGAAGTTTGTATGGTTGTTTTTTTTTCATCGATCCAACACGTGTGGGGTATTAATGTGTAGGTCTTGAAAAATTATATTGAGGTTTTTTATGAATTTTATTGAAAAATTTGCGCGAAAGACACTTAAAAAGTTGAAAAAAGTGTTAATATTTTAGAAGTTAAAAGGAGGGGGGGGGGGGCCTTTAACTTCTAAAATATTGTATTTTCGTCCAAAACACCAGAGTGTTACAAAACGAAGGTCTTTGACCAGTGTGTGTTGCCAGTTATGACATACTCGTACGTAAGCGAAACTTGGTCGCTCACTAAATGCCTCTTGAATAGGCTCAAGATTGCTCAACGTGCTACGGAAAGGGCTATGTAAGGTGTTTCATAACGCGATACGATTCGAAATGAGGATATCCATAGAAGAACTAGAGTGACTGACATATCTCACAGGATAATTAAGTTAAAGTGACAGGGGGCAGCGCACATTTTAAGCTGTGATGTTTATTAAAAGCTGTTTTAATGGTCTAAGCATAATGTTCAGCTTGATCTGGGACTAGTCGGTACGTCAACATCGCTTAATCGAATAAAAAGAAAGATCATTTCGTTCTACGGTTTAAAATCCAGTAATCCGCACTGGGTGGGTAGTGGGTTACGGTCCAAATTTCCCATAGCTATACTGTGCGGGTAGGCCTGTGCACTGCAGTGGGCCGCTATAGGCTGATGATAATGATGAAATGATTTATATTATTGGATTTTGAGTGAATCGTTTTTAAGCCTTAGTTTAAAAACGATTCACCTACCTGACTCAAGCAAAATGTATTGTCTCTATCACAGCAATTTAAATTTAACAAACCATGTAATGATGGTATAAATGATATAAATTATAATTGAGTTCAAAGCTGGCTGTAATTACGTAGCACTATAAAATTTCGATGTGATTTATCGTACTTATAATTTTTCTACGGTGTTTTTGTTGCGCCTATTTCTAGACCTCACAAGTGTCTCGCAGTGTCAGTGGGTGATTTGTGAAGGTTGTCTGAAGTTCACATTTAGTGTAAGTAAGTATTAGTTCACTTTTTGTAATAAATTGGCAAACTTATTGGTTTTGTCTGAGAAACAGAATTCGACACTCACAATTTCAATAACTTTATGATTGCTGTAGTTAGAAAGATTAATTTAAAATTGTTTGTAATAAGTTTTCATAATTAATGCTTTCAAAATATAAAATAATATACGATATGCATTTTAGGATACTTTAATATTGTAACGAGCTGGGGGTTCAGGATAAATTATTGCCAAACACGAAGAATAACACGGTAACACACTTTATTAATTTTACCATTATTAATTACACACAATACAAATTACAATTACACTCTCACTAATTAGTCAATTCACGCACGCACAATAATCACTGATTAGCACTACACACGGTAATTCAACACTTGATGAGTCCGTATAATTTCCGCACACACACGTGATAATCACTCGTCAACTCTTCACACTCGACGATCCCTTAGATATCGCTGTATCACTCGCTTCTTCCTTGTAGTCGCAGGTATTTCGACTCTTGAGTAGAACACAAGACTGCCGGCGCACCCATCGATCCGCCTTATATACCTGTCCGCCCGCCAAGCTCGAAGCGTCGACGTCATTCTACATAGTTCGCGAATTATCTAGAACATACTAGACTCTTTGCTATTTGACAATTCGCATGTCATACTCTATGGTGGACTAACGTCACATATTAGCCGCCTTATTTAATGTCATTTTAACTACGTCAATTCGTAACATTCGTATTGTATAAAGCTGAAGAGTTTGTTTGGCACTAACATTGAACTTATGAAAATTTTTAACAATTCCTACCTGGTAAAAAAATTTTATAGCTATTGTGTTTTGAAGTCGGTATTTTTTTTGTTTGTTCTGTACACGTGTAGTAGATTGATCATATGATTAATCACTTGTTAAATATACCAGTGACAGTGACGACACTTATAAATGAGTCGGGTAATATATTTTCTACTAAGTATCGATTCTTGGAGTTAAAAGCCAATCAAAATATACATGACTTAAACAATCGCGGAAAATTAATTAGAACTAATAAAGTTATTACACCATTAATTGGACTATTTTACACAAATAAAAATAGATTGACCTATTAATTAATAAAGCTTTGTTTACTTAATAGCTAGTGTTCAAGAGCTTTGTTATTTTAAGACCGTTTAAAAATACTTAAACGGTTTAAAATAGTGAAATGTATGTCATGACTTAGGAAAACTTACCTAAAACCTTCCCATTCCTATGGTAAAAATATGATAAGTACTTATAAGTCATCATCAGCCTAAACTTCTTGCCCATCTTTGATAAGTAGTTACATTAATTTCCACCTTCGGTTAATTTAATTTAAACAGCAATGAATAAAAACTTAATTTAGGTTTATCGAAGGTACCTTAGACAGACCTTATGGTTTATCGAAGGTATCTTAGACAGACCTTAACTTAGGTATCTTAGGTGGTAGACTCTGTACTGAGTCGACTAGGTAGGTACCACCGCGTGGCCAGATATCGTCCCGTGAAATAGAAGTGTTTTTCGCTTCTGGGTCAAACACAAAAACGTTGAAAAAAGTGTTCAGGCTACATAAACAGTCCATAAACATTATATTAGCGTGCAATCCTTTTTTAAAGTCAAGTTTACTTTTTTGCCGATTTGATTACCCAAATTGTCTCAGATTTGATTAATACAATATTAATTTATGAACCTCTTTTGTGTGAAATTGTCCCCTTCCGTGGACTGTTCGGATACTACACACGTTAATTTGGACATGTTTTAAAAATATTCCAGAAACGAATAGTTTAATTTTTTTGATGAAATGAACATTACAAATAAAGCAACTATTTAAACATGAGTTCATAAAAATATTATCATTTCTAAATTATGAATAAAAACATATAAACATATTGTTCTGATATTCATTGTCTTCTTCTGTAGGCCCGAAAAATATGCAAAAATTTAAAAATTTTAAATTGAAACTGTTATTTTTTTTAAATCGTTTTGGCGTTACTGTTTACTTCATCTGTCACTTGTTCGTTATTTTGATTAAATCGTGTTAATGATTGTGAAGAATCATTATTTAAAGCGTTACACAAGATTTTGGTCGTGTTTGGTAAGTCTCTCCTGTATTGCGTATATGTTGGTAAATGTACCCTTTATAGATAAATGAGACCTAAACTTTTACGCATATTAAGGATCTGGTTACAAAATCTAATTCGTTTTTATTCTAACCTCAAAATGTAGCACGCCATCTTTAATATAATTGCATTTGTCCTTCCTGTAGACATCTTTCTTGTAGACACCTACTCTTCTAGTGCCAAAAAACAGTTTATAATTTTTATAAAAATGTTTTGTTACTCAGATGATGAAATCCAATTAATGATTTATAACTATCCCACTTTTAATGAGTTTCCGGCATTTTTTGGTATGTACCGCTTGCAACGTGGTCAATACCTATTGCACGCAACTTATATGCTTAAAACGATACTGTATGTAATGTCTTATGTATTACAGTTTCAACTTTAAGTGATTGTTATAGTTACGATTCCACGAGCAAGTATTACTAAAATCAGCCTTCCGAGAAAGAGAAAAAGAAGCAGGCATGAACAAAAGAAACTCAGTATTAAACGTGTGTGACAGTCATGTTGCGAAGGGAAATGACGTATCGAATTTGGATGGTTTTATGGCATGTGTAAGCGTTAATTGTAGAGGCATACTCGTAGAAACTTATACGATCGACGAGTCCAAGTTTTCTGAATTCGAGCTTGTTTTAAATGAGAGTGCCACACGTCCTTTCAAAGGAACTCCCGAAATACATCAAGCAAAGCTTGATTGAAGCTGGAGTATTCAGAATCCTAATAATATCCGTGCTAGACGATTAAGCTGTTTAAATTGCACAGCCCATGAAGAATGTTCGCATTACGAATAAGGACAAATTCAAATACAGTTCAAAGTTCCGAGTTCCCCTTCTAATTCTGAATTAGTTTATTTTAATCAGGCGAAAAATAGCCTAAGTGTGGACTTGGGCTATTTTTCACCTGATTTTCTTCAAGCAACCTTCCAATTATAGTAATAGCCCAACTGGCGCTCATTCTATTCCATCTCCAGATAGCCCAGGAACAAGTGAAGCTACAACTGAGTCAATAACACCCGGTTACTTTGAAAGATTAACATCAGATGATTTGATTTATCCTGAGAAATAATAAATAAGAAATGACATCTGTTTACCATTTAAGACGGTTGTAACGATGAAAATATTTTTTGAAATTTCTACAGGAAAAATGTCCATTCTGTGAATCACTTTTGATTTTTATTATGTAAACTACAAGTATTCTCAAATATTATTTTATAGTAAGAATAGCGAATATCATTTGAGCATACTATATATGGCTATGGCTTCTTGAAAAAAAGTTCATCATAAAGGTCCCTCTTTTTCCATGAAATCGGCCAGCCGCTGTCCCCTGGGGTTCCGATGCCCAATCCAATTGCCCCACTTTCAACTCACAATCATTCCGAATGCCCAGCCTTGCGTTGAAGTCTCCCATGACGACCGTAAAGTGTGTCTTGGAGGTATGCATAGCTCTGCTAATATCATCATACATAACCTCCACTTCATCGTCGGAGTGATGAAGCGTGCGTAAACCTGTATCACCTTTAGCGCATAGCGCTTGGTGATTCTTAATAAAGGTACGCTACCCTAGCTGGACACACTTTCGATCCCCACTATGTTGTTGATGAAGAGACTTATGGACGAGAACCCGAACCACCCTGGATAGTGGTCGCCCTCACGTTAATAGAACAGGTTACCGGATTGCAGTATTGTGTGTCCTCCCCCTGTCTTCGGACTTCACACAAACTATATGTCCAATGCAACTGTCTAACTCCGTTTCCAGCTCCAATAGTTTTTTCGTCAGTCCTCAGTGTGCGCGTGTTATATGTTGCCAGTTTTAAATTGCGTTGTTGTTTCTTTTGGTAGCGGATCTCTGCCGGAGATTCTTAGCACCCCTTGCCCGCCGTAACCGTGGCCGCTACCGTAGCCCGGAATAGCGGGCGCCGGGGACTAGGGGCCGCAATTTATTGGTGTCTATCATTTGGGGGTTTTTGCCATACTCACCACGCTTGGCAGGCGGTTTGGTGAGCCGCAGCGGATACACCAGTACCGAAGTGATGCTGCTGCCCATCACTTGGGGGAAATTTCCTTTTGTCGCCTTCTACGACACCTTAGGATAGCAGGGGTGGTGACAATGTATTCTGCTCTGCCGTCACCACACGGCGTAAACAAAGAGTATTACTTAAATATAGGCTGAATTTCAAAATGAAATATAATGTTTTATTTTTTGGAAATTGTGAATGCCGCAATTTGTGTTTGACCCTTCTGTGTTTCGGAATGAGGCCACCGTAGCTTGTATAATAACCGAGTATAAGAGACCTAATTTCAGTTGTTTTGCGTGTCGGGTGCAGTGCGGCATTGATGGAAAATAATAATTGTCTATCAGTTGTTGGTCTCAACTGATGCCACTCTGTCATGGTCAGCGTTTCATTTACCAACTGATGGCGCCCTGTACACTTAGTAACATAAAAAAAGCGTTAGAGTGATTAGTAACTTGCTGATGGCTTACCAGATGTTATTTTTCGTTAAACAGGGTTTATCATTTTATATCGAAAAATTGTGCTCGTCAGTTAACGGCGTCATCAGTCATATCACAGATAATTGAAATACTGTCATACTAAAGACGATCGGCCGCGTGGCCGTCTTTAGCGAAAATTTTTGTTTGATGAACTTAATTACAGATTACACCTTACGCTTTCAACGTTATAAATGGATATATAAGCCATATTTCGAGAATAGATACGTCATTGATCGTAAGACCTTTACTGGAGTTCAATAGAGTCTCCGTCTCGAATCAAGCGCTTAATTAAAAGCAATCAGGGCTCACTATCTAATCATATCATATATTTGAGTAATTTAAGCTTTAGACGTTCACAGCATTAGCTATGACACAATTAGCGCCCACCAATCCACATTGGGCCCGCGTGGTGACTTCTTGCCTATATTAACAATAGCAATGCTGTATATCAAGGCACGTGCCCTTCAATAGGATGTTATAGGCTGATGATGATGATGATACATTACCAATATTATAATAAAGTAGCTGTTACCCGCGGTATAAGATATGCTCTTGCAGTAAAGCCTAAAAACATAAAATCGCTTCGTTTAGTAGAAGCGATTTTATCCAGCAATACAGCGCGCAGCACACGCGACGTGAGGCCGCTGCGCGGACAACATTACTTTATTTTCTGCATAAAGATTTTTTTTCGAAAATAAAAGTAGCCTTAGTTTTTCCCTTATTACATCAGCTGCTTGCCAATAAAAGTCACGGCTAAATCTGTCCAGCCATTTCAGAGATTACTTGGACAAACAGGAAGACAGTCAACAAAATTTAAGAAAATGTCAATTAGGCGTTTCTAATGTACCGTACATATACATTAAATAAAAATGGTTTTTCTTACATTAAAAACAGACACTACAATTTTATTAATATATGTATACACGTCAACTCAAACAGCCCAGATTGATCTTCTGGAAAGTTGCAATACATAATATCTTCTTTGTATTTTATTTTTCATTTGCCAATTTATGTGTACATAATGCATGCTTCTCTCAATCTTATCTCGGAGGTTAAATGGAGTAGTTCGCTTTACCATCCTTACAGCTTAATAAAATAAGTTAGAAGCAAGCATCTGTATTGGGCTTTGCTAGATATTACAGTTTCATTTTATATTAGCTTGTGTGCAGCAAAAGAACGTTAATCGTCGACAGTACAAGGTAACTAAATATACTCTATCTAAAAAAGACTGTGTTCGAGGACACCTTAAAGAATATTATTATTTTTTAATTGAAATTGATTTCAGTTTGGCCTTAGTCTTACCAGGAAGTAAGCGAAGACAAGGAGGTGGCACATTTACCCAGAAAATGCATGTAAACTTTAGCCTTGAAATAACCAACGATGTCAGTATCTGAAAATAGTGATTAACTTCGGAATGACGTGAACAGAAAAAACACGACTAACTGTTAAGAGCTGATATTATTACGTATATTTGGTGTAATGGTAGTCGGCTACTACACCAAGGGTTCCGGGTTCAATTTCCGGGCATTACAAACATTTGTGTGCATTAACATGTCTGTTTGTAATGGTGTGGGTGTTTCTATGTAAAATTTGTTTACAAAAAATAATAATAAGTATATTTATCAGTTGTTTATAACCCTAAATACAAGCTCCTCGCTAGATTAATATCAGTTGATATTTATTTAATCTAAATTTATTATTATTTGAGCTTTGGGGGCTATTCAGGCTAAACAGACCTGTAGTCACCTCAACCTAGAAGATTTTTTGTGACTCACTTCCCTTTTAGAGTTCTTCTTAATATTGTGCACTTCCTGAAAATTCAGGACCCTGCCCAACTTTATAGATTTGATGTCACTTGCGCATAAAACGTACTTGCCTAGGTGGATGTTTCGCTTTCGTTGTAGAGGATCATAATTGCATAATAAGTGCATTGGTGTCTCCCTCTCTTCTGCGCAGAACTGCAAGGTTTACTAAGCTGTAGCAGTTCAGAGGTTTACTTCTTCGAATAGGCTTTATATTAGCGCTTTCGAGTGAGCCGCCTCTGGTGACTCTAGCCAGTAGGTAACGGAGTGCTCGAGGTGCTTTCGTTCTAATACATTTTAAGTGCTGTTATCTAAAAATCTACCACATAAGGGTGAAAACCCAAAAATAAGTCTATAGGAGTCTTGTTATCAAAAGATTAATAAGTAATATTTAATGTTTCTACGGTTACATTTGTCCCATTTGTATTAGATGATTTTGGAGCTAGATAGTGCTTTGAAAATTTAATCGGATGATAAAAAGTAGAATAAAACACTGTTCATTGTAAACAGTGTTTTTTTTTAAACAGGAGGCAAGCAAGCATACAGTTCACCTAATGCACAGATTAAATAAATATACTAACCTAATGGTAAGTGACATCGCCGCCCATGAACATTTGCAAGAAAACAATTCCAAGAAATGCGTTGCCGGCCTTTTAAAAGTGTAAAGATTACCAGTTTCATCCGAATCAAACAGTTGTCAGCCATTTTAAGTTCAAACCAAAACAAACGATCGTCAACCTCATGAACTCGGACTAGGACGATACTCCCTCGTCTCGGGCGAGGACCCGGACAAAATTATGTATTCATCAAGCAACTTTATCTTCCAACGAGCTGTTTTCTTCTTGTCATTCACTACTCCAGTTGTGTATTAATCAACTATGAACAGTGATTATTGTGTTCACTCAAGAATAAAGAGTGTAAAAAATAATAATAAATATTCATTGACATTCACACAGTGCCTAGTCAGTCTAGTCCCAAACTAAGCGTTTATTAAGCGCATAGCGTACTAAACAACGGATAAACATACTTATATTTTTTGTTATTACATACATGTAATATATAAACATCCAGACCAATACAGACATGTTTATGCACACGAATGTGTGTACTGCCCGGGTATCGATCCAGGAACCTTTGGTATAGCAGCCGATGACAACCACATTGGTCGTCAAACAAAACAGTAAACTTTATTGTTTAAAAAGTTTTGATTGTATAGTTTACACAGTTTTGTGCAGTGTTGACCGAAAACATAATAAATGACTTCACTAATTGTGCAATGCACTAAGTAATGAACTTAAGCATCTTAGCGTCTTAGCGAATGGATCGTCTTGTTAAATGATGATTTAACAAGACTAAATAAAATAAATTTTATGATTTCTATCAAAAGTGTTTACGTAATATAAATGAAGAAGTAAGTAGCAATTATTGTGCGAGATTCTTAGAAGCAATTTGATAATTCAATTTTCATTTATTTAGAATTATTTCCTTTTCGAGGGGAATGCATTGAATATAAATTAAATTATATTTTACAAAGTAAAATGACTAGTGGATAATGGAAAATAATGGTTCGTGATTTGAATATCATTGCATTCAAAGGAAAAATATGAAGCATTTCCAATTTTTTGTTTGACCCGAGATTTTTAAGCGTATTGCTTTCATCTGTTTGTATATGAACTTGTCTGTTTGCATTGATCTGGGTGTTTTCGGGTTCCGTTAACACATGGCAAAAAAATGGAATCCATATAGATTCGCCATGTCTGTCTGTCCGTCCGTATGTCACACCCTTTTTTCACCGAAACGGTTAGCACTACACCGTTTAAACTTTGTAATTCTGTAAATGTATTCTGTGAGCAGAAAAGTTCTAGAGTGGAGACCTCGTAACGGCAAGCGCAGCGTGGGACGGCCACCCGCGAGATGGGCAGATGATCTGAGGAGAGTCGTGGGTTGTCGTTGGATGCCAATAGCCACCGACAGGGGGAAGTGGAGATTTTTGAGGGAGGCCTTTGTTCAGCAGTGGACGTAATATGGCTGTAATGATGATGATGACCGCTATCAGGTTTTGACAAGAGACTTGAAAACATAAATACAACTTGGGGTTCCCCATATATTGTACTGAAACGCCAAATATATTTTTCATCGAATCCACACTTTTTGTCCATCAATGCGTCGATCTTGAAAAATAATTGTGAGATGTGTAAGGTGTTTTTATAAACTGAATAGTTTGTGCGAGAGACACTTCCAAAATGGAAAAATGTGTACCCCCCCCAACTTCTAAAATATGGGATTGATAAAATTAAAAAATATATGATGTACATCTAACAACGAAATTTGTTTTGAACCACTACTATTTTCTCATAATGAAGTTGTAGGATGTGCCAAAGTAAATAAAAATATTTTATTTTATGTTACTTGATGCCGTGGAACACTACACGGGCGAATTTGACTCGCACTTGGCCAATTGTTTAAGTTCAATATTAATCTCTCTTCAACCTATCGCAGTACATACACTGCTGGACATAGGTCTTCCCCATTTTGCAGCAGAAATCCCGGTCCTTCGCTTTCCTCATCCAGCCTCCACCAGCGACCTTTCGCAACTCGTTGGTCCATCGGGCTGGAGGGCGTTCTACGCTGCGCTTGCTGAGACGCGGTCTGGTCTGGTGGTTCTGCGACATACGTCACCAGCCCACTGTCACTTGCACCTGCTAATCCGGCGGGCTACATCGTAACTTTAGTTTTCTTACGGATTAAATCATTTCTGATGTTATTCCTAACAGCTCGTTCCATTGCGCGTAACTTTAAACTTGTGAACCAATCCCGCAGCCAGTGTCCATGTCTCAGCTTCGTATGTTAGCAAGGGTAGGACGCATTGCTCAAAGATTTTCGTCTGTAAGCATTGCGCAATAGTTGACGTTAGGACAAGACGTAGATTAACCCAACAGAATCATCCTACTAGCCTCCCTCTCGAAGTTATATGAATGTATTTCAAAAAAAAATCTATCCGTTGTTTCGTTTTTGCAGTTTTGTTTCGTATTGCAGGTAAAATTTGTTGCTAGTGCTTAGTTTGGGATTAGTTGGTGTGAGAATGTCAATATAGCTTTCCTCTGGTCCTTTGGATGGCATGTGTGGGGCCACAGAGACCCCTTTTTCGAATCTAGGGACACGGCAGTGACCCCGCCAAGACGAGCCAAGCGAAGCACAACCTACGTTTTCTCGAAATTGCTAATTAACTGATATGTAGAATTGTTAAGTAAGGGTCGGTAGAGTTAGGCCGTGTAGATTTAGAAGCTTGGTACAGCCAATATCATAAGATGTGATATTTTTTTAACAGTGCAAATCGCATGTTGTTCGTCTTTGCAACATTTAACATCAAACGTTTTTGGTGTGATGTTTAATCTTTGTTTGTGTTATGCATGGCGGATGCCATCACAGAATGCACAATATGATACAACAAATGAGGACCCCCGCCAGGTGTAAAGACTATTGTAAATATTAAATGGAATCTACGATACTGGGCTCTGGAATTGAGTTTTGGTGGACTTGAAATCTGGGCTATGAGTGAGACTACGGACGCCTATCTTTAAACTAAACTCATAGTAAAAAAGTGGTAGGCGGTGAGTCGCCGCATCGCTAGATGGGCCTCCTAACGCCTGCTGTGGGGGTGACAGGGGCACACGCGGCTAGGGGTTATTTTTGGTTGATCGCGGATGGCCTTCCTTCACAACTTTACCGGACGAGTAATAATAATAAATGTCCACTGATATTTACAGCCTCATCTAGCCCCATGTTGAGCGTGAAACTTTTATCATAGGTTTAGTAGCAACGGATAATCATAAACATTGTAATTTTTTTGTATTAATACATACATATTATACATAGAAACACCGAGAATAAAAAAAACATGATTTTTTTAGTTTATTTATTGGACCACAAAAAAGTTTGCAATACAGTTGTTACAAAATAATATGAATAATATTATTACAAACTCAAATTATCAATAATCGTTGGACACATATAAAGTACAAGAATATGAAAAATTGTGTTATTCCAAGTCTTGAGTGTACACAAGAGTAAAGGAAAATAATAACAATATAAAACAATAAAATAACAATATAAATGCAATGTATGGGGGGTGCGTGTGCGTATGCGTGGGTGTGCTAGTAGGTGTGTATAAATATTAGAAAGTAAATATACGTCCATATAGACATATAATAAAATTTCATAAATTCATATATGTAAATATATAAAATAAAAATATGATAATATAATTCATAATAAATACTCAATAGTCGTTTGATTTGATTACTATAAATTTAAGATTTAAGAATACTGATAAGCTGTCTCTTGTAGGAACCAGCGCTACATGTTTATGTATACAACAAATTTTTGTATTGCCTGTGGATCGAACCTACTACCACTTCGTGTAGTAGCCGAAGTCTCAACTATTACACCAAATGGGTCGTCGAAACAAGTAGCGAGCGGAAATGGACCTTAGCCGAAAAATAATATTATGAGAACAAACGAATTTATGCAGTGGGACTCAAACCTCGGTTTAGATAAACGCGCCTGCTCAATCGCAGAGGGACTCGTGATACTATTTCGGAAACACTTTTACGACTACCAACTATTCTGTTTCTTTTTATATAACAAAATGTACAGGACGGTCAGGACGGTAAGTGATATGCCTAACCATGAGCGGCAATGATTGAGGCCAACAACTGATAAACAGTTATTATTCTCCATCAATGCCACACTGCGCCCGACACCCGTATCAACAGATGCTAGGTCTCTTTTACCCAGTTATGTACTAGCTACAGTGCCCTCATCCTAATTCACAGAAGTGCAAAAAAACTTCTATTTCACGAGACGATATCTGGTATTACGGTGGTACGACTCAATATAGTCTACCACCTAGTAAAACGTGTAAACGTAACACGGAGTAAAAGTGTTGTTTTACTTTTGCGATTCTGAACCAAATGCGTCAGCCGAGACGCTACTAAGTTCTCAAGTCATAAATATGCCACTCAACAGTGGCTTATTATATTTTTTTTCAAACTCCAACAAGTTATTTCACTTTGAAAATATATTCAGAAGCATACAGCAATATCGGTAAAATAGATTAGAAACAGAATCATACTGTCGCAGACCGTCAAGTTGCATAAATTATTTAAACTAATAATGCAGGCTACAACCGGTCGAGAATAGCTTCAAACCTGTCACACATGCAGTATATCTCACAGCTCGTTTGGCAGATATTTCAGTATTGCATTTGAAAGCGCTAATTTGTGTTTTGTAATGTACAATGAATGCAATGAACACGGCGCTGCACAAGTACATGTTAAATGTGTATGTTGGTTACCCACGCGGCAAAACGTCACTGAAAAGCAATGATATTCTGTATATATATTAATCTATACTTTTTTAGATCATTGCTGAAAAACAATATTTGACCACCGGCACTGCATAAACAAATTGCCTTAGATTTCGAATGTTATTTTGCTGCTTGCAAATTGATAGAAAATTTTTTTTTTGTTATAATGATAGTTAAATTTTAGATTACCGTTTCTACGATACCACAAAGACCTGAAGGACCTAACCAATTTAATTAGAATAAGATCAAATTTTATTCGTTTTATTTAAAAGATGTAGTGTTTTAAGGGTTCGAATCCGACAAGGAGATCTCCGTTGAATATGATTATAATCTCAGGCAGGATAGTATTCGTTAACACTCCCCAGTCTGCAGGACCACGTGTTGTGTTTCGGCTATATCTCTTCATAGCAATGCTGTGGGCCGTGTGTGGGAAGGGTTATGCCCCACCGCCGGACGATAATGGTGAAGGCTGTATAGCGGACAGAACCTACTGGCCATTTAAGTTAATCTATCGCATGTGATTTTTTTATTATTAATAAAATTACATCTACAGACTCATGGTCCGTAATCTTTTTAGTTTAAGATTATTTTGTAAATTAATATTATGTTAGTGCTCCGCGCAAGGAGAAAATGAATTGGTTAAAGGAGGAATGGGATAACAGTCAGAATTAAAATAACTAAATATTTACATGAGGTAAAGTAGTGAATAATATAAAATAAAGATAATAAATAACATCATTAATACTCTCGCTCTCGGTTTTATATTTATATAATAATGGTAGCAATAACTGTTACATTTAGTTTATTTATTTATTTACATTATTTTTTAATATATTTACATTTTGAATTATTACAATTAGCATGTGTTTAATCGCATGTGAATTAAGGTAGGTAATCATCATCATCAGCTCATCAAACGTCCCCACTGAGGTGCACGAGCCTACCAGTACAGGGTGTATAGGCCGAATGGGTGATGCGGGCCCAGTGATTGGCCGACTTCACGCACGACTCTTCCAGGCGCAGGTTTCCTCACGATTGTTTTCTTCACCGTTAGAAAGTCGGCTAACGTTCATATAATTTCGGAATATCGAATAGACATTGTTACGTGGCGGTTGGAATGATAACATAAACAAGTTCAAGTCAATAAATGCGCTCATAAATTCTCTCCTATGTGCGCTACACTATTGATATCCTTTTTGTTACTCCCACACTTTCCGGACTTTTTAATTTGATTTTTATTTCGAAACCGTAAAAATATATTTCATTTTGTTCGCAGATAAAGGAGTGCTGGTTACATTCTTAATTAAATGAGCTCAACGTGCTGATAAAAATGTCGTTCGAGGACCACTCTAATATAACGCAGACCCTGACGAATTTATTCGAGGAGATGCTATTGGCATCTGATGATAACAACGAGAACAGGAGTAACGTGGACCTGTCGCAGTTCCTGTCAGCTCTGAAGGTGCAGTCTTCAAAGAATATTAGCCATGAACCACTTGACTTTGGAACTCTGGTAAAGCTGGTAGATGGATGGAGATCCAAGCTTAACTTAACTAAGCCTGCAGAACCGACGTGCAACTACTGTGATGGAAGTATACGTGATCTTGTGTTGGCTTACAATAGTATTCATGGATACATTAGTCTCATAGTAAGTGTAATTAATTTCCTATTAGTTGTAATCCTCTTGGCCGATTTCGAACACAGCAACTGTATAACTGCAGAAGCTAATTGATAAGTTAGATTTAGGACAAACTCTATTATTATTTATGCATAAAATCTATTGTTCTGGATTCTGGTGTGCTTTCTGGGGACTTGCATAGCCAATTTGTGAGTAAAGGTGCGAGCACACTTTGAGAAAACAAAGGTATTGGAGAAGGCTCCACGTCCGCATTTTTTTTCCTGATAAGTTTACAATGTGTGTTATGTTTAAAAGAACGTAATTTGTGGTTAGCTAAGCGGAGTATGGATAATGGCGGTGGAAAGATGCACGTTTAATTATATTATCGTTTTATAAGATTTGTCGTGATTTTATAGTATATAAGTATATATGCCACTAAAAATGCCAGGATTGCATTGCCTGACTATTTTGTTTGTTGACCATAATATACACATGGTATAATACTCTTGTTTAGACCGGCGACTTGCGAAAGGTCGCTGGTGGAAGCTGGATGAGAAAAGCGGAGGACCGGAATGTCTGGCGCAAAATGGGGGAGACCTATGTCCAGCAGTGGACTGCGATGGGTTGAAGAGAGATACTCTTGTTCGCCCAAAACAGATTCCGTAATGATACGAGTACCATAGGTATTGTTATCCATTTTATAAATTGCAATAATATTATTCAACAGAATATTTGAATGTCTCACAAAATTGTTTTCTTATCTGTCTAAGCTATGCATGGGCTCAAGGAATCGAATACATATTATTTATTGTTTTATTTCTATTAACTTGACTTGGATTGTTTACAACGGTAAACGTAAAAGTTGCTTAAGCACAAATTTAATCTAACGCCTTTGTTCTTAAAACCGGTTATCTTTCTGGCACCTAATTCTCTTCTAATCTTATTTTCTAACCTAACTAAATCAAACCATACCTAAACTATTGATCGTTTAGTATAAACATATTTTTTCTTTTTGCAAATGATGAATGAGTTATGGCATTTGATAATACGACTTACAATCACGATAGCAAGGGATAATATTAATATTGACTTTAATATGACATATGGAATTATGAGAAACAAAATTATATCAACAGACCATTATAGATGAAAATATGGCAAAACAAATTGTAATTCAATATCTTCAAACAAAATTTAACTAAAACAGCATTAAACAGAAAAGAACCAAGAATAAATCAAATAACCTTGAAATGTGGACATTCTCAAAAATAGTTTTCGATGATGTGTTTGAATGAAATTACTTTTTCAAACCCTTTTGTTTAATGCTATCCATTTTGATAATAAACAAAAAAATATTATTTGTTGATTATAATAATAATTGATAATGCATTAATAAAATGTACACTCAGCATGACTTACGACAATTACCATTGCCTGGCGAAAAGTAATTACATTTAACATATTACGGGCATTCTTTCAGGAGCGTCGGTGGCTCAGTGGTGTGGACTGTCGCCTTCCTACGGGAGGGCTGAGGTTCAAATCCGACACGTACCAATGTATTTTCGAATTTTCGAAAATATATGTACGTTATCCGACGCTCTTACGGTGAAGGAAAACATCGTGAGGAAACCTTCATGCACGCTGCGAAGAGATTTCGAAGGTTGTGTGTAGTCGTCCAATCCGCATTGGGCCCGCGTGGACGACTAAGCCTAATCACCCTATACGGGTAGGCTCGTGCCCCTCGTGGGGACGTTTAATGAGCTGATGATGATGATATGATGGGCATCTTAGATCTGAATGGCTGCTAACCAATTGAGTTAAACCTGTCCTAAAATTAAACTCATCGATTTATTGTGGGAGCAGTAGTTATGGACCCTTTTAGAATAGGGCATTGCTGTTGATTGGCGTGATATTAGTAATTTTTTTTTTCAAAAAATTGGCCGCGGGATTTCAACCACACCCTGAATTACGCAACGAACTAAACTCAACCTGTGACAGACCATGGAGGCAGTGAATAAGAGACTCCTTGGTTCATTCTAAATTCTACTGTTAAGGAAGTAAGCGTATAAACCTTAAACTGAATTGTTGCTGAACAACTTTCGTACAGTGGAGCTAACAAGCTGAAGCTGTCGCGCAAACATGTAAGCGAAACTATTCGAAACTTGAAGGATCCTCAACTCCTCAACATTCTGTCAGTATCTGGCTGGAACAAATTTGTTTTATCCACATACGAATTAGAAGTTCTTTGCTAAAACTTTTACCTCCAATAGTACAATACTAGTTAAGTATATAAATACTTAACTAGTATTATTAATAGGGCCCGTTGCTAGTCAAATAAACCAGGTTATTTATTTATTGTTCTTTATATGTCTCGTTCTTTTCATAGTTCGGTGTAAAACAAATATAAACCGGTATTAGCCGCTATTTTGAACCGGTTCTGAGCCTTGGTTTGGAGAACAGGTCTGCGTTGCTCGCTCCGCTTTCGCGCGTCAACGGCCACCGCCGCCCTATTGCCCGCTAAATTTGAGGCCGAGGCCTTAGGTAATAATGTACCTACTCATAGCCATACTTTTAAAAAACCAGAGCTTTACAAGCTTCTTCGTCGAGTCAACAGTTCAGATACACCCTTCCCAGAACCTGGCCCGAGCTAAAGCGTAATCAGCTATTCAAGAGCCACATAGTTCAAGAAATAGACACAGTAACACGAAAGAAGATGCTTCAGGGATGTAAACGTAATAATGGTAGTTATTAACCATTAAGTGTTCGTGAACAGGTGCCAGTGTTGGCAAATGAAAAAAATTAGGACTACGGTCACTTTAGGTTGTGTTAAGAAGTCCGCGTAAGGTTTTTGTAAAGTTCCACATCTTAACTGAAACTTATGGAGAAGGGAGGGAATTCATCTATCATGCATAGATTTTCATTTGTTTCATCATTAATTATTACATAAAAATAATAAAGACGGGCAGAATGCAGCATGGTCTATGATCTTAGTCTGTTCCAAATGAAACGAAAAAAATAAGGTACTCCATCCCGTAGGCGCAATGAACTTTAGACTGCTCAAGAAAACTGCAAATCACGAACTGGATAAATAAATTGCAAAGATGCCTTAACCCATAATCCAACTGTAATCTGTAATGACAGTCAATACTGTAGTTAGAATTCAGAGAAAACAATACGATACACTTTAGAATGATGCTGAACTATGTACGTGGGGCGCTGTGATGCAGTCACCTCGTGCACTATCTTCACTTTCTATTCATAGTCCGAGATACCACTCAAACATCCGTCAGTCTCATTCCATGACCCAAGTAAAATAGCAAATAAACACAAAATACTCTAGTTACACACTTAGGTTTATTAATTTACTGTAGATGTGAAAATTAGTTCCGCCAATTCTTGCGAGGCACTTAATTCAAGTGCAGACTATGTGTTTGGCTAGTGATAATGATATAGAATTGATTATATACCAAACATAGATTACATACCAAGTTTCAGCATTCTAACACCTAAGGAAGTAGGCAAACATTTTGATGATCAGTCAGATCAGTGTGTCAGTGACGATATCGGCGTATTTTAGATATCACTACAATTTAAAGTATTAGAGCTATTCAATTGAAACTTTATTATTTATTAACATTATTGATGACATCATTTGACCTGAAAATATGTAATATCTAGTACATCGGAAACCAACTCTATGAGAGTTTTAAAAACGACGAAACTGTTCGGGAACGAAAGTGCCCCCTACCTAGGGGGCACTTTATCTTGTATTGATTAATTTGTGTGATGTTTGTTTATGTACCGTAGTACATTTATGTGTCTTGGAATGATTGTAAATCTCTAGAACTCTGATGAATGTCAAATGAAGCTACCACTGGTTCAAACTGTCGTTATCTACAGATAAGAATCCAGTAAGAAACTAAGTAGTTACTCTGTTCAAAAAACGTTGCGTTTAGTACAGCATTATATTATTTCTAATCAAAATAATTCATATAAATATAATCATAATTGAAATTATAGATATTTTATTTATCATAAATAGTGATCAAGAAAAAAATATTATACAAAAAAAAAAATTTAGTAAAAATAGTAAAATGTAGGCGTGGAGATCAACATGTTCATGGGTTCGTATCATTTATATAATCGTCGATACAGTAGTATCCTTTTTAAATTAAAATTGTTTTCACATAAGACTGAAACTGATGCAATGGTAGATTAAGACGTAGATATTTAAATTATAACAGTCAGTAAAAAAATGCTAGACAAGCCAAACGTTGACGTCCATAAGTGCTGTCATGTTCATAAGTATTTTTCGTAAGCCTAATTTGAGAAAATTGACTTTGACTTTGAAACAAAATAATAAAATATACATAATAAAAATTATAGTGAACAATGAAATAAGTATTATGAATGAAAGCTGACAGTGACCAGAAAATCCCACAATTGTTTGCTCACACAAAATAAGAAATAAAATATCATTCCGTTGATTGGAAGGTAAACTTCGATTCAATATTAGCAGAGCTTTGAGTAATTTTATCACGTAATCCTTAAAGTGGCTTGGATTCCTGGTTCAGTTTTCCCAGATATATAGTCCGCGACAAGTTGAGACGGCAATTTTCAAGTGTTATGACACCACTTACTAGGTAGGTAGTTTGTATCGACATTTTTCTATGCAAAAAAATAAGAGGATCATTGATTAAATTACAATTACACAGACTACCGGCAAATCCTCATCAAAATAATTTTCACTTCATCGTTCAACACCCGCTAGCTGTCTAAAAATATAATAAGAACAACAGTAACCTCTTCCTCTAATTGGAAGCTTGACTTTTCATAAAGAAAGCTAGTAATTTTATAAATGTTTATTATAAAGTCTATTCTATTCAGTCATATGAAGAAAGTATGTATTTTTTTTAATACATACATAGATACTCCTCCTAAATTCATTCTTAGAGAGCAAATACCTCAGTGGATGCAGCGTTTGGCCGCGTGACCCAAGGTCTGGATTCGATCTCGTGGGGAAACGTCAATTTGTGCGATTTTATTCTAGTTTGGTTAGAACATGCAGCCTGAATCACCCTGATTGTCTGAAAATAATTATATATGATGATGATGATGACCTAGAATGCAAAAAATATAATTCGGCCTCCTGACACTATGCAAGACGCGTTCAAAAGGTAAACCGTGTGCGCTGCGATGTTTGCTGTTGGCGTAATTTCTTGAAATTATAAATACAGAGAGTAACGTATATCCTATTTCCCAGCAGGGTCAACTCTCCGAAGCAATTATAGACAAAATTGTTGTTACATTTTATTATTAGTACCGATAACCGATTGAAATGTATCTAATTCATTCATTAAAATAATTTCTTGAGTTTGAGTGGGTATTTTGCCAAATTTGCTCCACCACCAAGAGTAGGCAGCTCTTTGGAGAATAAATTATAATCTATGGTATTAATAATATCAAAGGAATTGATTGTCTATGGGACAAATGAGTAGGCTCGGAACGTGGAAGCTCGTGCACGTGCTGTCTTAAAATACGTAACAAAAGATTATACGCGAATGTTTTATGAATAAGACGGTGAAAGGGATTGTGGGTTGAAATACCTGTTAATAAATACTTAGCATTCCATTATCTGATTCCGTGGAAGCTTGTATTACAATTCAAATCGTAAATGACATTAAACACAGTACTGCATATTAATGACATATTCATAGGCATTCTTAATATTATAGTAATCATCATCAGCTCATCAAACGTCCCCACCGAGGGGCACGAGCCTACCCGTATAGGGTGATTAGGCCTTAGTCGTCCACGCGGGCCCAGTGCGGATTGGACGACTTCACACACAACCTTCGAATATCTTCGCAGGCGTGCATGAAGGTTTCTTCACGATGTTTTCCTTCACCGTAAGAGCGTCGGATAACGTACATATATTTTTCGAAAATTCGAAAATACATTGGTACGTGTCGGGATTTGAACCTCAGCCCTCCCGGTAGGAAGGCGACAGTCCGCACCACTGAGCCACCGACGCTCCATTATAGTAATAAATGTAAGAAATTATTTCACAACGACAATATTCTATGTTTCAAATTTTAGGTTAATTGAAATACTTTTTCAATATTATATCTAAATATTTCACTAGTTTTAAATTAGGCGCTTGTTCTTTGGGTATTCAACTACGAATAAACATAGTAACACATTTTTTTTAAGTATAGTATTCTTACGAATTGACCTAATTAAAATGACATTAAATATGGCGGCTAATATGTGACGTCAGGCCACCATAGAGTATGACATGCGATTTGTCAAATAGCAAAGAGTGTAGTATGTTCTAGATAATTCGCGAACTATGTAGAATGACGTCGACGCTTCGAGCTTAGCGGGCGAACAGGTATATAAGGCGGGCAGACGGGTGCGTCGGCAGTCTTGTGTTCTACTCAAGAGCGAACGAAGAGCGAAATACCTGCGACTACAAGGAAGAAGCGAGTGATACAGAGATATCTAAGGGATCGTCGAGTGTGATATAAGGATGTGAAGAGTTGACGAGTGATTATTACGTGTGTGTGCGGAAATTATACGGACTCATCAAATGTTGTATTACAGTGTGTAGTGCTAATCAGTGATTATTGTGCGTGCGTGAATTGACTAATTAGTGATAGTGTAATTGGAATTAGTGTTGTGTGTAATTAATAGTGATAAAATTAATAAAGTGTGTTACCGTGTTATTCTTCGTGTTTGGCAATAATTTATCCTGAACCCCCACAGCTCGTAACAGTATTTGAACTTTGTCCACAAGCTGTTTAATTTTTCATATTTTTTATTTATGTTTTTTATATGTATCAAATAAATCCTATCTGTATCCTTAAGAAGTAAACACAGATGTTTTTTTATGTTGACCGTCTGCGCTATGTTTATCTTAAAGTGTAATCTTCGTAAATTAAAGATATTACATCCAGATTTTTTTACAATACATCTAGCATTTCTGGCTGTAAAAATGTTAACACTTCATCTGATTTTACTACTTACACTGGACTGGACATATTTGGTAAATACCAAAATATCTCCAAAAAATTTTAATTTCCATAAATATTATGAAAAATTTAAATAAATAGTATGAAATGGAACTTAACATAAACAAAACAATAACGGAGACTACGTAAACTAATTAATGATTTTCATTCAGTTAAAGGTGAACATCGCGGAAATAACACATTTATATTACTCGCAAAGGCATGTCTTCAATTCGCATTAACCTAATTTGAAATATGATGAACGATCCCTTGTCACGAACTGATAGTGATAATTAAAATAAAGATTTCTTCACTTTATTCCTATTTATAGTAATTAATCAAAGACTGCGGGTGTCTTTGAGTATCTACGAAGTCGCAACGGGTTTATCTTTATTTTTGTGACCAGTAACGATGCTGGTGAAGGTATGCCAACGTGGAAACTAAAAGAAATGGATAAATAACATAAAACAAATAATTGTCTTATCCGGTATTATTTGCCAATATTGTTATAAACACAGCATATTACATAACAGAGATTGAAAATGCATAACATTCTACAAAGATTCTTTTCTAATAACTTTAATATGCACAGACTGTGCTGGTACTAGAAAATGTGATATAAAGAGATCGAATATTGCAACTATGAATCGACAGAATACCTATTTGATAATGTAATATCAATGGTTCAAACTAAATCAATCGGATATAATACTAAGTAGTTATATCCTAGTATTAAGGTAACATTTATAAAAAAATATTGTCGTAGTCAAAAAGTAGTCAGTTTCCAACATGTTTGTTACCGTTTACCACGTTTTATTTACATAAATATAAACATACAAGCTGTGGCATGTTGATGTAGGTCTGACGGCTCAAAGGGTATCGGTCCAGAAGTGAAAAAAGATGAATGATCGTTAGTCGATTTGTATAGGTACTTGCCTTTTGTGGTTGTAAAAAAGTCTTGTATCTGAATGAGATAAAGTATAATGTAGTCTACTTGAATAACACTCTCAAGCCTATTATACTGGTCCAGCCACAACAGAAATGAGTTTAGATTAAGAATAAGTAGTGTATTCACTAATTCACATTGCACCCGCTTGGTAGGTACGAGTAATCTAGTCCTGCAGTGGAAAGTTATGGCTTATCTTATACAAGACTTTTTATTTTTCGCCCACTTGAAGGTAAGTGTTAATTGTCAACTACAAAATTATAGTAGTATAGTCGACAACAATACAGATGCTACCTTGGTACAGATGTGAAGTCAAAGTATTCAGTATTTGCATTGCCTGTTAGTCGGAGAGCCGGCCGTATAAAAGTCCTATGGATCATTAAAAATGTTTTGAATATAGTCTGAGAAACCATAGAACTAAAGTTCGACACCCCTGAAAATGCCTGATTTTGCACGCATACAAAATTATGACCACATTTCCGGTTAAAAATCTAGTCATTAATATTATGACTTTTAAGATACATGAAAAAAAATAACAGAATAATAAAGTATTTAATGACTCTTAAGTTATTGGCTTACAGTAGGCTAACGAGCTTTTTCCATTCTGTTTTTGCTTAAAATACGCACTTATTCATAAGAAAATGTGTAGAAAAATTGAAATTTGTGCACTATACCGTTCTTGAAATACAGAAACTATGCAAACGTTACCCCAGCGGCATTATGAATAACTTCAAAACCCTGAGGCGCACAAATCAAAGATAAACACACACATTTACAGCATTTTATGCTCGGTTTCAATTTCAATTTGTTTTCAAAAAAGTCTTCAGGAAAGACAAAGGTGCCGCTGGCGTAACGTTCCCCCAGCGGAAATCGTTTTTTGCGAATATCTATAACGGTTGCATGCACAAATTTAAGATTTCGTGCACAATTACACGAGCTGATGCTCTAATTATGTGTGTCTAAAGTCAAGAAATTCGATAATGTGCCGCTGGCGTAACGCCCACGAGTAAGATTGAGTTTTCAAAGGTGGACAAGCTCAATTCATTCACGAACGTGAGTCGACCACAATCAAAGTACGTATCTTAAATTATACTGTAAATCACAATGTGAGTACCTGCGTACTTGATAATTACATGTAAAGAAAGATAGTGTGATCATTATGGTGGAATTATTAGAATGGTAGATCAAAGCCGTCCGGCTTTCGAATTATGTGTCAAAGGAATCCATATTATAGTTTTTGCGAAACGAATCACTCACTTTGCATACCCTGGTCATAATCTTTGGGCACGCCACTAGGAGGGACAGTTATTTAATAATTGACGTAATAACTAAATCGCAGTATAAGTAACAGGACCTCCCCTTAGAATTTCTTCATGATTGTCCCTTCCTTCCAGGTATGTTTCTTCGGCAGTTTGGCGAATACTTTGAACGTAGCTGTGCTGACACGGCGAGATCTTGCAGCGGCTCCTATCAATCGACTCCTGAAATGGCTGGCCGTGGCCGATGTCTTCGTCATGCTTGAGTACGTTCCCTTCGCGATCTACAGATACTTGGTGAGTGAGAATACCAATCGGATGATCTTAATTAATGTAGTGCTGGTCGTCCTCTCGCCCGATGCACTGATGATTTACGAATTGCGGAAGGTCGTTCATAGAGGCTGGATGAAGGGAGGGCCTATTTAGTGAGGTCAGACAACGAGAAGTGGCATCGTTTTATAAGTTTATAATATTGATAACTTAGATGAACAATAAACTAACTATTTAGATGCAGAATCACACAAGTGTCCGCAGCAAAAGTCTGCCCATCGCGTCAGTTGGGCAGAAATTTCAATCAAATGACAAAATGACATAGGAGTGTGCTCATGCTTTTGATTTTGTACTTTTTCTATGATGCGTTAAGGTTTATATTTAAACGTATAATTTTTCGTTCTAAATATAACAACTGCATGTATGTGTTATGCGACTCGGACTTTTAGTCAGTTTATTATTTATCTGAGATTAATATTAACTACTATCATAAGCGGTCGTACGCAGAACGTGTGGAAACACACAATAAATGAATCAATTCTGTACGTTCGAGCGAATAAGCAAACATAGGCCCTAAAAAGCCTACAAGAAAGTAGCAATGCATTATTTTTTCCAGATTCTGCCGGGCCAACGGGAAATGCCGTACAACTGGGCGGCATATTTACTGTTCCACATGCACTTCACTCAGATATTCCACACTGCATCCATCTGTCTCACGCTCTCTTTAGCCGTTTGGAGATACGTCGCCATCAAGTATGTAAAACCATTTTTGTATTTTTTATAGAAAATATTAGTAATTATTTTAGAAATGTAGTATTTCTATTCATAAAATAAACATTTACCTGAGGGAGACCGCGTATAAGCGCGACATGATAATCATCAGCCTTTGACGTCCTGCGCAGTAAAGCTATAGATATAATGGGCTAAACTAACCACGCAGGTCCAATGCCATGTGCAAGGTCTACGTGTCTAAGGGTACGCCTGTGTGGGTTGGTACCTCAATATCACCTATTCCGCCAACCTACAGTAGATACAAAGGTATAGTAGTGACAGCTGAATTCGGAGTTGAAGGTTCAGAAAGACAGTATTATTATTGGATACTGTGACTTGATCACCAGTGACTTGTCAATAAACATAGAAACAGTGTATCGAGCTACGGTCCGCGTTTTCATTTAAAAAAACTGAAGTCCAGTCGAAAATTGTGAAATTTGTTACCGCCGAAGATATTCCTTGAGCGGTTTGTTGTTGCAGGTATTCGGACAGAAACCACATTCTGTGTACTGAGAGGCGATGTAGCGTCGCCATCCTTAGCAGTTTTCTACTTCCTCCGATATTATGTATACCTACTTTTATGGTAAGTCGCTTCCTTACAAGTTATGTACAATTTGTATAGTATTTTTCAACTGAATTTTGTAAAAAAACTAGTTTAAAAAACTATAGATTCGTCATGTCTATCTGTCCGTCCGTATGTCACACCCTTTTTTCCTCCGAAACTATTAGCACTACACTGTACAAACTTTGAAAGTATAAGTATTCAGTGAACCGCTATGCGGTTTTGAGATGAAACAGGAAAAAAAATATTTTGGGTTTCCTCATACATTGAACTGAAAATAATTTTTTTTTTCGAACCCACACTTATCACGGTACTAATGTATTGAAAAATGATATTGAGGTTTCTTATAATATTATTTTATATATTGAATAATTTGAGCGAGAGACACTTCCAAAGTTGAAAAAATGGTGCCCCCTCTAACTTTTAAAATATGAGATTCATGAAACTTGGTTGAACGATATTTAGTCTGTGGGAATTTTTTTTATACGTCATAAATAGTGAACCACTATTTTCTCATAATAAAGTTGTAGTGAGGGCCTAAGTAAATTCTTTTAAGTTACTTTATGATGCGGGACCCTCCACGGGCGAGTCCGACTCGAATTTGGTCCATTTTAAAAAAAATATTTGTTAATAAGTATTTATAAGATAGGTTGACATTTATTTTTCTTTGTATTAACTTTTTGTTAGCAAATAGTGTACAATAATGAAATTAGACTGACTGATAATGCCACTTAAATTTATTACATTTTAAGTATTGCCAGTAATGGATTCTCCTAAATCTATAGAAGCAACTCTTACAAATAATTGAGTTCAACAAGGAATAGAAGATTCAGGAAATGGGAGAGGCGTTGGCGACCGTTAACCTCACTCAATCGCTCGGCGAAACAACGCGGAGCTATTTTAAAGGTTAGTTTTCTGTGAAGCCTTGGTTCCTTGGAATTCAAAGTTACAATTTTGGATTTCCCCGGCCATTCGTTTCAAAGCAAAGACTCCTTTACACTGAATTAGTTTATATTCTGTGACTTCTCCCCATTTTTCTAGAAATAAAAGAAATTGAGTTTAAGTTCAATGTATGGGGAACCCGAAAATGTATTTTTTTAAGTTTCTTCTCAAAACCTAACAGACTTGACGAATCTATAAGGGTTCCGTTTTTTCCGCGGAGCAATTTTTAAAGTAACTTTTTTGTGAGGCCTTAGTTTAACTTCGGGTTCCTCCTCCATTCGTTTTAAAGCTAAGACTCCTATATACTTTAAAACAATAGAAATTAGTTTATCTTTTCTGACTTCACCCTATTGTACTAGATAGTACTATTGTTCTGTCCAGTCCAGCTGAAAGGTCCTTCTGCTTGGTAAGTAAAAGATGTATAACATTTTATATCATTTTGCATAAAAGTTACAATGCATGTGTGTTTGTTTAAAATAAACATTTGCTAGCCGTATTTCGAAATAATATTAACTGATCAGTGCATTTAATTTATCTTCCGTAGGATCAGTACCTAGGTCTTCAGGAAAACACTGAACTTTATAGCAAAAATTGAAAGAGTTCGATACAATTAAAGAATAAATTATGTTCACGTTACGCTGCTTAAACATGTAAGCAAGATGAACAAGAACAAAGTAATTCCCCATTAATATCCCGAGGGTAATCCAGAAGCTGAAGGATTGAATATCAAAACATATTTGAAACACGAATATTGTATTTTGAACGTAGCGCAACATAATTTAAAAATTTCAGCTTGTTTCTACGAGTTTCTATCAAATATTCATACAGTCCATCCTTTTATATTCCTATGTTCTAAGTATTAATGCATATGAATTACTGGTGGCTAGTAATATTTGAAATTTCAATATACATCTGGTATGTAAATCACAAATCTAATGTGCATTCGGCGAGCTAGTTTACAAACTATATTTACACGTAAGACATTGATGATCTGATGACAGAGGTTCATGGCCTTACAGCATATTTACACGTGCTATGATTTTTACTTGCACACAAAAAATTTAAACCGATAAATCTGAACATGTATAAATGCTGAATGATAGTCTGCCAAAATGTTTTGCTGAAGTTTTGATTTAATATACTACTATTGTAATAAGTGAACTACGTTGAGCTCAATCGTTTAGCCTTTTAACATCGAAGGTTTTATTAACATTTTTTGTTGTGCACAAAAACGGTTACGTGTTTTAAAATATTTTTCCAGCCTTGATTTTCCGGTGCAGGTAGTTACTCTAAAATAAGCCGCATGCATATTAATGTATTGTATTGTTAAATCCACACGACATAATAAAGGCTTTTTTATGATGTGTGAACAGCAGACGACCAAATTACTGATATTAAATGACAGGTTTACCCAAGTTAGATGTAGGGTTAAAGGATACTGTAGGATGTAATAAGTTTCCATTAACACTGCGCAACGCTTGTCATCCGAGACAACATGTTAGGTCTTTTAAAGCCCATAATTTAAATAGCTACAGTCTTCTCGAAACACAAAAGTCCATAATAGACCTAATTTTCAGGATAACATTTCGAAAAAATATACCGGTTCCTAATATCAAGTAACAAGGCACAAATATAATTTTAGGCTAAAAGTCAACGATTTTAAGATCTAGTTTATCATGAAGTTAATGATGTCTACAAATTCTAAGCGGGATATTTAGAGACCCTTCCAAATGGCAGGACACGAATAGGGTAGCTCAAACTTGCTCAAAAGGTCATTATTTGGACATAAAACGTTGCCTTGATTGCTTTTTCTTATCCGTTATTTTTGTTCGTTTTTTGATGTAAATCGACATAAAACAGTGCTTGCAAATTATCAGGTATATTTTGGTTTCAATGTGTTAGTGGTTAGGTTAAGTAGAAGATAAGAGCGACGAAAATAAGAGATATGATTGAAAAAATAATTGCTTGACAAACTTGGCGCCTGGAGGTATATTTGGCTTCTATACATTTGATTTTCGCATACGTCGTTAAAACAATGCATGGTCGTTGGAGCAGACGAATTCTGGAGTGGAGACAGTGTCTGATAAGCGTAACGTACGACGGTCTCTGATTCCATATGCCAATGACGTGCCAGATGTTTGTGAGGACGCACGAATGAGAAAAGCGAAGGACCGAGACATCTGGTGCAAAATATAACCTGTTTTCAGTATTGGACAGCGATAGCTTGAAATGAGAATGTAAGTAGGCTTGGGTTATAATATGGATAGGATAATTAGTGGACAAGTACCCATAAAATATCAAAATCTTGAATAATAAGGAACCTATACCTAACCTAACCTATACTGTCTTCTGTCTTCCAACGACTCTTATCGTGTAACTGGTTGATATATCGGCTCTTACATTGTTTTGGTCTGGGTGTTTTCTATGTATAATGTATGTTTTTTTTAATATGTAAGTATTTTTATCCGTTATTATGTATATTTCTAATATATGCATTTTGTGAAATTAAATTCTGGCAGCCATCCTTTAAATACAGACGTCCATATTCTTGTTACTTAATTGATCAGTAATAACTCAATAGAGACCGATAGATATTGATTGGAATCTACTTTCTCGTGAGCATTTCGCTTGATATTTAATTGACGGCATGTAATTACTTACTCCACCCTCAATATTATTAGAAGTATATGAAGGAACAATGTTAGCTGAATGCTTTCCATTATTAGGTATCGATCCTTTTATTTACTTGTAAAGGTTTGCTTGCGAAGGCATGAACTTTGTGGATTTTGTACTAGGTTTTAACCTCGGAGAAATAAGACCGAGGTTTTAACCAAGTATTAAGTTTCTCTCTGTTCTGAATATCTGATATCCACCGCAGTGCACGACAATGTTTCTTGAAATAGGCGTGTTTTGAAGTTCCGTCTTTTAGGAAGAGGGCACTGTAGCTAGTGTAAATACTGGGTATAACAAACCTAGCATTTGCCGTAACGAGAACCAGATGCAGAGATGTGTTGCTAGTCGTAATTTGACAGCTCATTTGTCATAATTAAGATATAGGCCCCGATTATGATTTAGTCCCATTCGGTCTCGAGACCCTTGGTCCGTGGGGCCCTAGCACTATTAGGCTTTTTAAAGAAATTTCGAAACGATTAATTGACTTCACTGAAGACCGAAGCTCTGGCAGCTACCTCGGTCAAATAATTAGTTTAGCAATTCAAAGGGGCAACGCTGCCAGTATCTTCGGAACTTTACCTGAAGGGAGTTCTTTTAATCACTTTATTTGGGTATAATATTTTATTTTTTAAGATTTTAAGTTTGATGTTAGTGTTTAAGTGTTTTTATACTGTAAATTTGTTAAGTTTCTAGTTTTATAAAGAATCACTATAATAGATTCCGAAGTAATAAATAATAGTTGTTATTAAGATGTTTGGCTGTGTATCAGGTGAACCGTCGGCTTGTTTGCCAATTTTATTTAAAGATATGGTAGTTAATATCTTCTCCAATGTATTTCCAAATAATATTGGATCATCAATCCATACTAATATTATAAATGTGAAAGTGTCTCTGTCTGTCTTTCTGTTTGTTACGTTTTCACGCCTAAACGACTGAACGGATTTTATTGAAACTTGGGATGTTGATAGAAGGTAACCTAAAATAGGTTTTAGGCTACTTTTTGTCCCGTTTTAACCCCCCACTTCCCTTAAATGGCGGTTAGATGTATGGAACATTTCGCAATTTTTGTAGTACGGCGCTGAAATTTGGTATGCGGACTATTTGTCAGAAACGAAAAGATATGGCATATTGTTTTTTATAAAAATCCACCACAAAATTCTTCAAATAGCGGAGGAAGTATCATATCCGATATTTCGTAGTTTTAAGGTAGATTTTATTGAAACTTGGTATGTTGATAGAAGGTACCCTAGAATAATTGGCTAACTTTATAATAACTTTGAATAAAAGGTTATGGCTACATCTTATCCCGTTTTAACTCCCCACTTCCCTAAAATAGGGGTTGGAAGTTTGTATGGAACAATCCGTCGTAATTTTGTAGTACGACGCTGAAATTTGGTATGCGGACTATTTGTCAGAAACAAAAAATACAGCATTTTTTTCAAAAGTCCATCCCCTAAACCAAATAGGGGAGGAAGTATCATATCCGACTTTTCGCAGTTTTTAAGGTAGAAAGCTTAAAACTGATATGAGGGCTGTAAGTCACAAACAATAAATCTTTCATTTTTCTTTTTTGGGAAATCAGCCCCAAAAGCCTTAAAAGAGAAGGGAAGGGGGGGGGATATTAAACCGGTTTTTATTTCGGTATATATATATACATATACATAAAATGTAATCCTTTAGAGTTAGGGGGGATTCCTAAGTATAGTGATATATATATAACGGCGGGTCAGCAGAAGAAGCATTGACGAAACCCGATTCCTCGTCCATTGCAAAGGGTTTCTTCGAAATAATAAGGCAGGCGTGTAAACCAATGTGGATTTATTCCGTTTTATAACAAACAACGTGGAAATATCCCCCAGATGAGCGTGATGTCTTCGGATGTCTTTACTACTCGGCGGCCGGATACAAAATCCCTATCAAAATGGCCGCAGACCACAATTTTTAGTTTTATTAAAATGACAATCCAGTGCTGCCATTTTAATAAAACTAAAAATATCGATCATCACGCTCGTCTTTACAATCGAGTCGAAAAATAATATTAAGGAAATAATATCGAACTGCTTAATATTTAAACAAACGGTATTCGTAAACATTCATCAATATCATTTTTTAAGATCTACACTTTGATACCCCACACAAATGCTCTTCTTAACATCACAAACAGCGAATTCACTTAACTCAAATGAAGGATAGTCAAAGTCAAAGTCAAAAACATTTATTTCAAATTAGGCTTACAAAAGCACTTATGAACGTCAAAAAATATACAAAAATATAATAAATAACGATTAAAATACTAAACTAAAAATATGAGTTTTGATGCTTTGAAAAAATATGATAAGTGGGAAGCGGGATATTTGAAAGATTGTATAACGTGTTAGACTTTGAGTTTGGATTAATATTAGATGAAGCAGAAAAAAATTGGTTTAGGGCATTTAAATCTAAATTTTTTGGACAATATTTTGTTTAGCCTTCCCGATTCCCATTGAATTTAAAAATTAATTTAATTTAATTTTACTTACAAAGTTTGAATAGTGTAATGCTTACAGTTTCGGAGAAAAAGGGGGTTGTGTTATTTGGATGGCGGATGGACAGACAGACAGACTTGACGAATCTATAAGGGTTCCGTTTTTGCCATTTGGCTACGGAACCATAAAAAGGGGTGATTTTTCCAGTTTTTAAGGTGAAAAGCAAAAAATTGGTCTGCGAAGCGAAGAAGAAGAAGCAGTGTTGCAGTGTTAAAATTATTCTATTTTCGTTACCAGGAAAGTGGAGCTATGTTATTCCGAATTTAACACGGGCGAAGCCGCGGGCAAAAGCTAGTAATAAAATAAAAACAATATTTACGTTTATTCTCTGAAAGATGGGAAGTCGTGTAGATTTTGTGTTTGGATTAATATTAGATGAAGCAGAAAAATTTTGGTTTAGGGCACTTACATCTAAATTTTTAGGACAATATTTTGTTTAGCCTTCCCGATTCCCATTGAATTTAAAAATTTAATTTAATTTAATTTTACTTACAAAGTTTGAATAGTGTATAATGCTTACAGTTTCGGAGAAAAATGGGGTTGTGTTAGTCGGATGGCAGATGGACAGACAGACAGACTTGACGAATCTATAAGGGTTCCGATTTTTGCCATTTGGCTACGGAACCATAAAAAGGAGTGTTTTTTCCAGTTTTTAAGCTGAAAAGCAAAAAATTGGTTTGCGAAGCGAAGAAGAAGCAGTGTCGCAGTGTTAAATTATTCTGTTTTCGTTACCATGTTATTCCGAATTTAACACGGGTGAAGCCGCGGGCAAAAGCTAGTAATAAAATAAAATCAATATTTACGTTTATTCTCTGAAAGATGGGAAATACAATAACGCCTAAGGGAACAGCCTACACTTTGGCGGTTATATATATTAAAATAACAATTCGTGTATTTTTCGAGCATGAAATCTTACCCCGAAAATTGGGCCATAAAGGAAAAATGTATATTGTGTTATTTTTGTGACTTCCCCAATTATTATAAACACAGGGGAATAAAAATAAGATTACTTGTACGACTTCCTTTTCTAAGTACACAATAAGCTCACGTAAAATGAGTTTGTTTTATTACGGTACTAGTGACCCGCCCGGCTTCACACGGGTGTAATGCTGGGACTAAATAAACTACAGGAAAAGATGCCTATGAATCCACGCCGCCCCGGCCGGCTGGTACCACCGTAAACGCTACGTCCTGCATTTTTCTAATCTGTAATATCTTCGAAAAAAATAAATTAAAAATTAAAAAACCCCCGACACAAGAACTTAAGTAATTTTCCTTTAAAAAGTAAAAAATAATAAAAGAAACTTAATGTTAAAGTACCTAAGAATCTATTAATAATTCTAAAAAAAAACGTCGCGTTGGGGGACCGCTCTTAAACTAACAATTTAATACTTTAAATTGTTAGTTTTAAGTATTTAAATTGGAATAATTAGGTACTTTAACATTAAGTTTCTTTTATTATTTTTTACTTTTTAAAGGAAAATTACTTAAGTTCTTGTGTCGGGGGTTTTTTTTAATATTTAATTTAATTTTTATTTCATACTTTTTATAGGTAGGTTAAGTATATTTGCATTCATTCGGTTACTCTCCCCACTTTCACTCCTCACAACTTTTAAACGGCTCAACCAATTTTCATCAAACATGTCTAAGAACACTCGCACATAAGTCACCTTTCTCTCTTCAACCTATCGCAGTCCACTGCTGGACATAGGTCTCCCCCATTTTGCGCCAGATATCCCGGTCCTCCGCTTTTCTCATCCAGCTCCCACCAGCGACCTTCCGCAAGTCGTCGGTCCATCGGGCCGGAGGGCGTCCTACGCTACGCTTGCCAAGACGCGGTCTCCACTCCAGAACTCGTCTGCTCCAACGGCCATCGGTTCTACGACATACGTGACCAGCCCACTGCCACTTCAACTTGCTGATCCGGCGGGCTATGTCGGTAACTTTAGTTCTCTTGCGGATTAAATCATTTCTGATCTTATCCCTAAGAGAGACTCCAAGCATAGCTCGCTCCATTGCGCGTTGAGTGACTTTGAACTTGTGAACCAATCCCGCAGTCAGTGTCCATGTCTCAGCTGCGTATGTTAGCACGGGTAGGACGCATTGCTCAAAGACTTTCGTCTTTAAGCATTGCGGAATAGTTGACGTTAAGACATGACGTAGCTTACCGAATGCCGCCCAGCCCAACTGAACCCTCCTACTAGCCTCCTTCTCGAAGTTATGCCGGCCAAGTTGGATGGTTTGGCCCAGGTAGATATACTCCTGCACAACCTCGAGACGGACGCCATCGACGCATATCGGTTGTGGCATGACACGACTGTTGAACATGACTTTGTCTTGTCCAAATTCATGCCAAGCCCAACTCGTCGGGAAGATTCATTTAGGCTGTTCAGCATCTCCGCAAGCTCTTCCGATGACTCTGCCACGATGACGATATCGTCAGCAAAACGAAGATGAGAAATAACTCTCCATTGACGTTGACGCCTCGTTCAGACCAGTCCAGGGTCTTGAAGACATCCTCCAATGCGTTTGTGAACAGTTTCGGGGATATTACATCCCCCTGTCTCACACCACGACGCAATTGGATGGGTCTTGTCCGCTGGTCTTGGATCTGAACGGTCATCGTCGCTGCGTTGGAGAGACACTTCATCACCTCGATATATCGCCAGTCGATACCGCATCGCTGCAGAGCCTCCAGAACAGCCCAGGTTTCGACGGAGTCGAAGGCTTTCTCGTAGTCCACAAATGCCATACACAGCGGCTGGTTATACTCTTCGGTCTTCTGTATAAGCTGCCGAACAGTATGGATGTGGTCCACGGTGCTGTAGCCTTTTCGAAACCCAGCCTGCTCCGGTGGTTGGAATTCGTCAAGTCTAATGGCGAGACGGTTCGCTACAACTCTGGAAAACAACTTATAGACGTGGCTCAGAAGCGCTATCGGTCTTGTAATTCTTCAAGAGAGTTGAAATTAATTAAGTCACCTTTAATACAAAAAAACTAAATTGAAATCACTGCATGCGTTCGGGAGTTATGATGCCACAGACAGACAGACATACAGACAGACAGACAGACACGTCAAACTTATAACACCCCCCTCTTTTTGCGTCGGGAGTTAAAAATATTCATTGAAATCAGATAATGTGAAGAGTTCTAGAGATCTATAATAAATAAACAATGTATTTAAGGTATTTCATTGGCTATGGATTAATGCTTGTAACAGGGAGCGTCGGTGGCTGAATGGTGTGGACTGTCGCCTTCCTACCGGGAGGGCTTAGGTTCAAATCCCGACACGTACCAATGTATTTTCAAATTTCGAAAAATATATGTACGTTATCCGACGCTCTTACGGTGAAGGAAAACATCGTGAGGAAACCTTCATGCACGCCTGCGAAGATATTCGAAGGTTGTGTGTGAAGTCGTCCAACCCGCACTGGGCCCGCGTGGACGACTAAGGCCTAATCACCCTATACGGGTAGGCTCGTGCCCCTCGGTGGGGACGTTTAATGAACTGATGATGATGGATTAATGCTGTGTCTATTTGAAATCGCTTCGAAATTCATATGAGATAGATGTATACCACCTTTTCAAAGCGTACAATACTTAGAACATTAGATAAATCTCGTAGGGATCAGCCTGTGTTTGCAATGTAAGCGGAAAACAATTAACTATTTACGACATCACATAAGAAACTTTAAAAATATCTCCACATATAAAGCTTCCTCTTCAATCTCGTGCCCTCTTCTTGATATATTATTGACTTATTAATATAATATATTAATCATAATGCATCAGATACCATGACACAGAAACCAGCCTCAAGCTTAGTTGAAGACCCGAGAGCTAAGTTAACCCGACCGACCCGTTTATTGTCTGAGGATATCCCGCAAGTCATCGTGTGCGAGATTACGATGGCTCTGAAACAGCTTCAGCTTAATGAGTACCCGCAGAGGACGGCAGTGCTTAAGATCCTTCTGAAGCTCTTTGTTTGATATCAAAGTGTGCCGCCTCAAAATCTTCTACTTCAAAATAGGTGATAAAATCTTGTTGAATAATTATAGATTCATCACGCTTTTGAGACACATTCACAAATTGTTTACCAGAGTCATCACGAACCGTATCGCGTAGATTTGGCGACTTCCAGCCCCCCAATCAAGCCGGGTTCCGCAAACTTCAGCACCACATACATCCGCTGCGAAAGGTTACACGTAAAATTCTCAAAACCAAAACTCTTGTCTGCAGGTATTTGACATCCACACCGCAGTGGTACTGGAACCGAGTGGCCCTATGATACTTTATCACGTAGATGCCGATTTGGATGGGCAACTGTATCAGATCAACTTCTGGGTGCATGCTGTGGTGATCAAGCTGCTGCCGTGCTGCATTCTCACCGTCATCAGTTTATGGCTCATCAGAGAAGTATACAGTGCGAATCAGCATCAGAAAAAAGTCAGGTGCGCATTTGATATCATATTTTGCTTTGAGTTTGAGTTTAATATTACTCCTTTCTTAGGAAACAGCGAGACTTACAAATATGATGGTTATATATAAATTTCTTTTGATTCAGGATATACAACGCCTGCCCGACTAGCCAGAAAGCTGTCAAACGCCAGTGCAAAGCCGACAGACGCACGAATAGGACAACCAAAATGCTGGTGGCTGTGCTTCTATTATTTCTTGTCACCGAATTACCGCAAGGGATACTAGGGTAAGCTTTTAACCCTTAACTAGGCTCTGGCCTATTTGAAATCACATTAATTTGAATTTTATTTCACTGCAACAATTTCGAACACCAATGAAAATGTTGACCATGGCAGGCGAAGGGTTTAACATTATTTCATTTTATTTTATTCTTGCAATGGCAGATATTTCTAGATCAACCTATTATATGCTATATCTATAACTAAATTTACATTGTATTATTATTTTAATTTAGTGTAATTTATTTTTAGGCATACATAATTTTGGATTACAATTCCGTTATGTTCATTGCAAGATTAAATAATGTTCTCCTTGTTTGCTATGTGTTTTGTATGTTAATAAATAAATAAATATATCATTAATATAGTCAACTTAATGTGTCAAGCGGTTTGGATATTTTTTGGTTGATATTTCTTCGTGATTGTGTATCAAGTTACTTTATTGTTTATCTCAGTTCGGAAGGCATGTTAAATCTCTGACATTTGATGACTCCGCAGTTACTGTGGTAACGAGTAGACTGACTACATACTGTTTTCGATTCTATTACTGTAAAGTAAAAGCTTATAAAGAGCTTATAGGCATATCGCTCATTAAAGCTCAAGTCAATATAACCTGATATCCTTGTACCTCCAAATCCAGTTCACGTTGCCAAGTCATTCATATCTGATTCCCGACATGACGATAATCCGCCTAATTAATCCGGTGCTAGTTGCCAGGCCGTGAATCATAGGTCATAACTTGAGAGACTGTTACACTATAAATTAGTCCAATAGCTTTGACATGTCACCATTATATTATTGCTTAGAACTTGAAAAGCATGACGTCAAAGTTGGCTTCACTTAAAGATAAGTTGGCCTTCCCGTTCCCTTCCCTAGATGGTGTAATTTTAATGTCTTGTGTGTTATATTGTTGGTATTTCTGATAAAATAATAAATAGAAGGCGATTCCGAATGTATAAATAAGTATGAATAAGTATAGAATGAATAAGTACAAATATTGTATTGTTAAAATATATTGTTCGATTATAAAGGTGGTTATTCATATAATCAGACTATAAAGAGTTGTTTTTGAAGTAGAGGGGATGTTTTCTAACAATTTCTAAGTAACACGTAAGTTAATAAATCTGCTTTTAAAAGTCTCTAACAATTGAATAGAGAGTTCAAGTGTGACAAGTTAAATACGAGAACAAAACAAAAATTTACACTTAAAGATAAAGATATTTGTTCTGTTGGAGGCTGGATGAGAAAAGCGGAGGACCGGGATGTCTGGCGCCAAATGGGAAAGGGCTATGTCCAGCAGTGGACTGCGATAGGTTGAATGGATGGATGGAAACAATAATGTTCTATGCTTTGTGAGAGGGTCTGTGACCTTCAGTAGGACGTTAGTGGCTGATGATGATAATGATTTTTACTAAACAGTAGGCAAACGAGCATACGGTTCACCTGATGGTAAGTGGCACCGCCGCTCATGAACATTTGCAAGACCAGAGCTCCCAGATATTTGTTGCCGGCCTTTTAAAAGAGTATTCTCTCGTTTTTTGAAGAACGCCAGGTCGTATCTATCCGGAAATGTGTCCAGTGCAAGTTCATTCCACAGTTTTGTCGTACGTGGCAGAAAATTTCCACAGAAGACTTAATGAAAACTTATTATATTTAAATGTATTGTTTAAGTATTGAGTAAGATTTATACCCTATTTGCCCTTATGCACTTTAATAAACTTTTAATATGCGTATTATGCAAAGTGAGTGTACAGAATAAACACTTCTATCTTTTTTAATCTTTTTATCTCCTTTATCAGATTGCTGAGCGGTGTTCTTGGGCGTTGCTTCTTCAAGCGTTGCTACGACCTATTCGGCGAACTGATGGACGCGCTGGCGCTGCTTAACGGCGCCATCAACTTCGTGCTGTACTGTTCCATGTCGCGCCAGTTCCGGACCACCTTCGGCCAGATGATATGGCGCGCGCATCTCCACAAAGTGCCGCCACCGACTGCGTCGCACTCAGACAATCAAAACACGTTAGTATAATTTTAATTTCTCTTATACTATTGTTACTTCCAGGGTCTAGTGGGCACAGTGTTCGGTTGCGTGACCCTGAGGTTATGGGCTCGAATCCCGCAGGATAGCTTTATTAATTTTTTTAGGCATTTGGTTAGGACACAACAAGCTGAGTCAACTGATTGTCCGAAAAGGAAGATGTTTCTGTACTTTTGAGGACAAGGTAAGTCGTCGGTCTCAGCTACATTCTCCCCATAGCTATGCTGAGCGTGAAGGCCTATGCCCTGCAGTGGGCCGTTATAGGCGATGACGATTGTTACTGAAATTTTTGGGAAATTGGCTTTTACAACTAGGGTTCCCGGTTTGATCCACGGGCAGTATATTTTTTATGCATAAAAATGTCAATTTACCTGGGAGTACATATATATAATATCTACCTATAATAATATGTGCGTTTCCAGAAAAAAAAACCTTTGTGTAGTACCCTTATTAAATTTTGTACTTGATGTCACTGTGTGACAGAAATCACTGGATATTTTTTAACGAAATATTCAATTAGTATGTTTATCCGTTATTTTGTACCCATTTAATGTATTGATTGTGGCCATTGTATCCACTTATGTTTGAATTGTTGCTTGTTCGTATTTTAAAAGCCATTTATTAAATCAGACTTTCAGTATACTCGGTCATTCAAAGGAAGGAAGGAATTCAAAGGAAGCCAACAACTGCAGATATAATTTATTTTTCGTCAACACTGCTTTGTATCCTTCACCCAAAACTACAGATCTCAAGATAAATACATCACTATAATAAGATAAAGAAATACCTCCATAAATGCGAAACCTGCATTATACTACTTGAGAATGGTACGTAAGATTTAAAGCTACCTTAATTAGCCTGGGAGCAATAATTCTAGAACAATCTAAAAGTCTACATTGTATGCGGAAAGGGAAATGTGAGGAGTACAATGCAAAATTATTACACGTTGCAAATTCATGAATGTTGGAACACTAAAGGAAACCAAATAGCAAGGTCTTCATGATAAATGCAACTCTATTGTGGAGAACACTCTATAAAGCTCCATTTAACTAACACCAAAATTATTTATATTCATTATATTAGTCTGGTGAATAAGCTCTTTCTTTTTTAACCGCGTCCTGACCTCGGAGTAAGTTCTGATTATTCTGAAGCCTAGGCAAGCGTAGCGTAGGATAACTCGGCTTGATGTACCTGACATTTTGGTCGTGGAAAGGTAGTGCAGGCTGGATGCAAAAAGCAGAGGACTGGGATATATGAAGGTCAGTAAATTAAATATTTTGACACAACCATTAAAAGAAGTTATTATAATTTACTGATTGACTGACTTTGATTCATAATTAAAGTGTGACTACTGAAGTAACTTTCATTAAAAATTCCCATTTGGCGACGCAAAGGTTGAAAAATTATATTTAATTCCGTTATACTCATACTCTAATTGGTGAAACTTCTAAGACCTCAAATGTTAAACGGTAAAAAAAATACAAGGTTTATTGTTTGTAAGAATTATGTACAAGCGTAATCGATTCGAGCGGTTAAAAGTTTAGGTCACAGGCAGTAAAAGCTAGCTAGGTCTCTTTTACAAAAAGGTCCTTGTTTTGAACTATGTAAGTTAAGGTTATCTTCATAATTCCCATTACATTTCATGTAAACAAAACATAACCTTAGATAAACAAACTAGATACACTCAAAGTATCCTTGGCAAAACTCAGCCCATCGCGTCATTTGGGAAAAAAAAACTGCATTTCAATTGGTGGAATTACGCAACAATTGTAAAGAGTTAAAATCAAATACAGGAACAACATCTTGCTAAGCGTGTTTTCCTAAAAAATCAGAAATGGATTCTTTTTATTATCGTGTTTATTTTCAGTTCTAAATTTTCATTGTACATTCGTTTGTTTACAAAATTATGTTTTAATAATGTAAATGTGAACGTGTTGTGATTGTTAGCTGTCATATCTCATAAATTATTATTCGGAATTTTGACTTACCTGAGTGGATCAACCTTCAGTCTAATAAGGATGTTAACAGATCAACTGAGCTACTTTGTACGATATATCAAAATGATGTATTTCCCTTTATTTCCTATAGCGTTACAACACTTACAACATTATGACATCATGGTGTTTATACCTTCTTTATATTTTAAAATATATGGATCAAAGAAGAAAGGAAGTCTTCTTTCTTTCTTTCATTTCTTTCTAAAAATCTTTTAAAACGTCGTTGTTTTCAATGTATAAAACTTAATTAACCGATCAACAGCAATGCTGACGTAAACTATTTCCATCCCAGTAAATTTCTCGCACTGTTATTTTGTTACATAAAATTGTTATCAAACGCAATTACGTCATCAAACGCCTATAAACCAGTTTAATAGACAGTTTAACGGTCGTTTGCAGTAATATATCGATAGATAGGAATAGACCTGGCAGAGATTATGCACCTGAACACATAATGACTTTTATATAAAAATAGGTATGCTTTATTTAGTGGCTCATACACACACATCTTCAGCGGAACTAAAATAGAAAATATATAATATTTTGCTTGACCTAGATCCTGGCTGAACCGCCGATGCGTTTAGTTAAAAAGAAAGGTACTACATGTAGACTCGGTAGATACCACTGTAATATCCACAGATTTCCCAATACAGGAATGGCAAGCCGCGAACGACAACTGTAAGCTCAACGAGCATACACTGGACCAGTTTACCTGTGAGACGAGTCAAAGACGCACGAATAAGAAGAAATTACCGTTTTTTTCCAAAATGCCATCCTGTGCAATTGTAACATGCCATCATCGCAATGAATCAGTAAATTTACCAAGAATATAATAACTTTTCACAGGTAAGAACCGAAAAGAAATTGCGACACTGGGACTGCCTATAAACTTGGCGGCTTGTCCAGTCTAATTGTATATTCTGATGTCTGTGGTATATCAAATATCGTGCCGTGATAAAGTAGTGGTAAGGCAACCTGCGGCCAACAGCCATAAGTAATTCCGAAAAACAAGAAGCAACGAAGTAATGTCTCATAACAACAGTTATTTCACTGGTGCAATGCCTTTTATCTGAAAAGCAAAATGTTCATAAATCTCGTATTTCCTGGACAAAAATGATTTTTGAGCCTTCATGAAGCCGGACAAAAAAGGAAAAGAGCAAAGTGGACATTATGTCGAAAATATAATAATAACGGTGATGACCTGTAACACGGATATACTCTAGTATATCTAGCATAGGCATCAGTCTCACACAATAATGATATTATATAATTATCTGTATCCTGAAACTGTGTTATGTACTATCATTTTGTGAAGAAATAAAGATGATAAGTGGTCTTAATGTTCTATTAAAATTATTTTTACTTGACGTAAGCTGTATAATACGCTCGTCGGCATCTTACCTCCAATAAAGGCCCACTTCGCACAGGCAGAGTATTACCAACCAGTATAGATTGGAGAGATTGGGCTACAACCCACGACGTAGGCTCAATGCGGATTGGTGATTGGTAGTTTAATTTAGTGGTATTTGAATTAAGATAATAATCAAGGGTCATTGATAAAAATATTACAGGTAATCAAATTTCTTTTGATTAAAAAACAAACATAACCATATTCTTTTATTTTGTGTTAAGTTATAACTTTAATAAAGCTATTTTTTTTTAAATATGCATTTTATATACCCTTCAGCCCATAACACAGATACACTATAAACTGTCATGGTGGAAGAACTAAGTAATATTGATGTACTTCCCCAAACCACATTGTAATGTTCTCTTTCAGATAAATATAGAAACAAAATCAAGATAAAAACACGTCAAAGAGTTGCAAATTATATTAAGTCCCAGAGGAAAAAACGTATTTTAATAATCTATGAGATGTATTAATTGTAAACTAACATACTTAAGTTCTAAAGGAAATAAATTTCTTTGAATCTGTTTTAAGTAAGAAAGAAACGTTATTTCCCATAAGAATAAATTATTTAAACATTGTATACAATAAATTTAGCAAAAGGGATAAACAAATTTTGACCTTACCTTAATCTGGTAAAAAACAAACGGGGCTCTGGCAACCCGACAACACACAGTTATAGTCCTAAACTCTTCTGATGAATATCATTTAAAAAGGCTATTTCCACACAAACTGTCAAAACAATCATATAATAAGATACGGATGGATTGTCATTAATAATAAAATGTTGCCCGAAATGTCAGCTGATATTTAATTTTGACAAGTAATTTTCTGGTTTATAAATTAAAATATTTGAAACTATGTAAAACTATGTTTGATGTATTGAAACTATGTTAAAATATATGTAATCGAATTATTGTTTTTTTTTACCTTTACGAATCTTTACTTCAGTTTTTGCACTATTTTACTACATAAGCCATGTTCTTTTCAGTATTTTCTTGGCTATGTTATCAGATGCGATCCAAATGTGTTGTTGCTCTGCTATACAAAAACTGGCCAAATTTTGACACACTTTTGTTGCCAGTAAGACTCGGTCCGTATTTTTCAAACATCCATGGCATTGACAAACATATTTCTTTCAAATTAAAATCAAGTAAAAGTCTAGCTGAAGACGATTTTAATGTTTTTTTTCATTATATTAAGAAAGAGACTTGATATGAAACCTTGAGACACTTCTGAATAAATAACAAAGACAACTTGATTTTCGCATCAATTAACTATTTACTAATCTTTGAAGAACCAATTTCGTGAAATCGTGTTTCAAAAACGCAAGTTTTACAAAATGTAGATTACAATCTTATATTTATTGACACCATCATTCAGATATGTATTACATGAATTATGCATTTATAATAATGTTTCACTTTATATAGTCGAGGCTGCGTCGCGAAGGATTAAAACATAAAGTGTGTTAATAGATAACATGCGAGAGAGACCAGGAATTTGGGCCCACTTCATGTCTTCCCTACACATTATTAAACAGATTTGTAACACATCCTGACACAGGTCAGATGTTTCTTTTATTAAGATTTAAAGATAACATTAAAATACTATAACACTAAGGTATCTCTCTCTTTCTCTTCCACCTATCGCAGTCCACTGCTGCACAAAGGTCTCCCTTATTTTGCACCAGATATGCAGCCTCCGTCAGCAACTTCGTCGAGTCATCAGCCCATTAAGTACTGCTAAAAATATGATTACGAATCACAGGCACGAACCTCTATCCTCTATCCAAAATAACATAAAATTAACAAATATAATACTTCCCGTAAAGGGTGAAAAGACCTTAGTCGTCCACGCGGGCCTAGTGCGGATTGCCCGACTTCACGCATAGCCTTTGAATCTCTTCGCAAGCGTGCGCAGGTTTCCTCCCGATGTTTTCCTTCACTGTAAAAGCGTCGTATAACGTACATATAATTTCTAAAAATCGAAAACACATTGGTACTTGGCGGGATTTAAACCTGCGGCCCATATACGAAGGTAACCGTCCACACCAAGAAGCCACCGACGCGCGACGCTCAATTACTGTTTGATTGAGTAGGATAAATAGGGCAATAATTTTCCAAATCAAATGCCGGTCTGTTTAACTTGGCTCGCATTATTTATGAAACCCTTATTCATTACTAAGCGGAACCATTTTTCTTTTCGCGGCACGACTAATTTGTGACCTTTGCAGAGGACATATTTGTAATCATTTTTTTAAAACTTGGGACTCTACAAATAAATGTATGCTATGTCTAACCCGAACACTATCTACTATTCAACCTATCGCAGTCCACTGCTGAACATAGGTTTCCCCCATTTTGCACCTCCACCTCCACCGCGACCTTTCGCAAGTCGTCGGTCCATCGGGCCGGAGGGCGTCCTACGCTACGCTTGCCGAGACGCGGTCTCCACTCCAGAAGTCTGCTCCAACGGCCATCGGTTCTGCGACACACGTCACCGGCCCACTGCCACTTCAACTTGCTGATCCAGCGGGCTATGTCGGTAACTTTGGTTATCTTACGGAATAAATAATTTCTGATCTTATCCTTAAGAGAGACCCCGAGCATAGCTCGCTCCATTGCGCGTTGAGTGACTTTGAACTTTTGAACCAATCCCGCAGTCAGTGTCCATGTCTCAGCTGCGTATGATAGTACGGGTAGGACGCATTGCTCAAAGACTTTTATCTTTAAATCAAATCAAAAATATTATTTTCATTTAAAGAAAGTTACATTTTTTAATTAAGGTCGAAGTCACCTTTTAAGCAAGTATATGCCTGTGCCAGGTGATCCCGCTCTATTTAACTACAGTTGTACATTATTAAACAAAAATGAATATTTAAGTATCAGAACACTTAAAAAGTATTCTTTACTAGTTTCTTTAAGCATTGCGGAATCGTCGACGTGAAGACCTGACGTAATTTGCCGAATGCCGCCCAGCCCAACTGAATCCTCCTACTAGCTTCCCTCTCGAAATTGTGCCGGCCGAAGACTCTCATTAGGAACAATTTTATCGGTTTTTTCACAGAAGAGTCACACTTGTTGGCGTAAGCCGCAGTTAATAAGCACTTCATCTTCTGACAACCAATGGACAAGCGATTAGCAAACCTACCAATAAGTCCTTTAATAGTATTCGATCTTAGCGCGTATCTTCTTCTACAGAGAAGGTATACAGAAGTCCAAGCACCCATAGACCGCCTGCCTCACCGCAGAGACTTAGGAAACAAGCTGTTCGGCAGAACGAACCAGAAGCCGGTGAGGTTGGCTTAAGGTTAAAAAGGGTGCCCTTAACAATTATTGTTTTTGGATGCACTAAAATGTTGGTTGTATTATGAGTTTAACATTGTATTACCTATTTTAAGTACGTTTTGTTATGAATTTAAAATTAATATCTTATTTCTTTAACTTAGTATCATGCATGCCCTTATTTTAACATACAATATTTATATAAAAACATAAATTTGTATTTATTGCATTAAGTATATTATTTATCTGATAGATACTGTTACGGCGTTGGCGCAGGCGGTTGCGTTCTCTTTTGCACACGGAAGATCAGTGTCGCGGTGCTTACTAAGTACCTCGACATAAAGCTGAGTGGGCACCTTTCAGTGTCCTTACTGCAATTTAGACTAAGAACTTTGTATGTGTTTGGCACTGAATAAATGATTTTATTATTATTTTTAACAAATAAATAACAACCACCATTGTTTCAGGGCGAAATCTTCGGTTCCTTGAGGAAGAGTCGTACAAGAGAAACACGCAAACGTACTGCAGCAGTTCTTGTAAATATCATTGGAATTTCATAAATGTGAATTCAGTGTTCATATCTATGTAATATAAGATTGACTTTATTGCAATGGATATTACGTTATAGTTAATAAGTATGGCTATGTTTTTATGATAGTTGGTAACAGCATTATGATAAAGCTTCGGATTTAGTATTTTAAGAAGCACTTTGCCGATATAGGTACTTAAATTTAATTGATAATTGCAAGCGAAGTACCGCTATAATGGTTTTGAAAAAATATTTAATAAGGTTTTACAATGCTCTTGCGAAATCGTAATTAACCTTTTAAGTATAGATAGATAACAAGTTACTATGAATGTATTTAAGTGTGTAAATATATATATGTGTTAGTCGTTTTTATCAAACAAATCGTTTAAGCGCTTTCAATGTCAGTCAAATATTCTCTTTACACACAATAAACCAGTCGATTCGATTGACAGTCTTTGCTAACATTCGCCCATTATTAAATCTAATGTTGATGAGGGAAACTGACAAAGAAATTGTACCTAGTTATCGCATATCATGGCTGGAATGTTAATTTTTTATTAAATACGAAACAATTTAGAATACAAATTTTTGATTGTTAATTTTTTTCTTACTTATTCTAAAAAAATATAACTGGCGATTCCTTATACAGTGGGCCTCGCTTTCTCCTGAGTGCTTTAAGTGTGGGAGAGTCATGTGCAAAAATGGACCCACCTGACTTGAAAGACACCACAGTCTTTGACCTTAACGCGTCATTGAAGGGTTCAAAATCAATAGCACGGGAAAACTACTGTCACTATGACATGTAGCGAGCGACGTGATTATGAATGAACATTTTGTCCAACTGACGCGATGTGCGGAATTTCGCCGCGGACAATTTTTGAGTGAGATTGTGCATGTAGTCAGTTTATTGTTTGCACGCCACAGAATACAAATATAGATGACAACAGTCAACTAGTGATTCCCATAGATTTAATATACTAGATAAGCAACTTGCGCGTCAACACGTTCCCACCGCACATATGATCACAATCATATGCTCGGTTGCATCAAATCAGTACTCAGTGAAACGTCAACAGAGTCAAACCTAACGACGCGCGGTAAAAAAATACTCTAAATGGTGAACGTGTTGGAAGAATTCATTTCAAGGTCACAAAAACATAATAAAGCCATCCTTTACTTTCAAACGTAGGTTTTTAATTTTTGTAATTAATTAACGTAAAATCTGTAAAAACTAAAATTACGTTTCAAATATTGCGTTTAAAGGTCAGTGTTACCACTAAAAATCAAATCTGGTTTGCACACTATTGTGGAAAAAAATGTAACAATAATATATGAATATGTTTTCTATTTTCACGTATATTAACCTCAATGGTTTTCACAAATTATAATATTATCATATTGACTGCAATTTAAAATGCATCAATCTTTATTGTCTATTATTTTTTGTTAGTGACCAATAGTCTGCATACCAATCTTTAGCCATGTACTTTAAATTGTGGAATGTTTCATAAAAACTTCCACCCCCTTTAGGGGTAGTGCAGATTAGATAAGAAAAAGTAGCTGTTTAGTCAGCAACGTATGTCAATTATTAAACATAAACACATAATTTACCCATACTTACAAAACAACATTGAAATTATTTTAAATGTCTAATTTATCATTATTGAAAATATGTTTATTTTATTTATAATTTTGTGCAAAATTTCTTATGACAGGCAACACCACCCCGAAATTGCACGATTGTGTTTCTGTCTTTGTTCAAAGTAAGCAGCGGTATTGTCTTTGTGCCTTGAGGAAGTGAGACAAATATATTTACTTTGAAATCTTTTCTGGTTTCAAAGTTACGTCTTTGCAGTTATAGAAGTGGTTACACTTTTATCGCCAGGCGCGCATGGTTATTGCTACTCTATTTATTTATCTCAATGGTGATTCCATTAGTGTTTATGGTTGTGGCACCAACTTTGATAAACAAAAAACAAACTAAATGCACATTCACGAATAAATTTCAAGCAAAAAATGTCATAGCCGCACTGCACATACGTTTAGTTATTGTGTTATTTTTAACATAACATTTCTCATTTAAATTTGACATTAACGCGTACCTGAAATTGTACAAAATCAATCGCGAGCACACTGCTCTGTCATTATGACATAAATGTGATGAGCGACGTGAATACGAATGCAAAATGCTACCCAAACGACGCGATGGGCAGAATTTGTCGGATGAAAGTGTATCGTTGGATGCTCTCTGGCCAGAAGGAACAAAAGGTCGCTGGTGTAGGCTGGATTAGTAAAATGAAAGCGAACACATATCCAGCGGTGACCTGCTATGGATTAAAGATTACTCTTTAAGTTTCTTTCTACTATACGGTTTACATTCAAAAATTACTTTTTAACGTTTCAGTTCAGCTACCAATTTCTACAGGACTATTACTAGCAAATAGCTAGTTAGGGACTAATTTTACTTGTCTTTTATTTTCATGCGAACGCAGCTATTTATTGAACCGTACTTTATTTTAAACAGACTGATAAAAATTTATATTTGTCTTACAAAAAATATTATACTACATCAAGTTTCCTTACATTTCAGTCGACAATCTCTTTCACAGCACTTTTCGATGTTCTTAAGTCTCATTCAATTAAGTACTCAATGTTTGAGGAAGCGGAAATACAATTACCAAAGACGTTGTAAGTACCCTTCACAAGTGCAGTTGTTTCTAGATACATTTTTTTCCTTTTATTTACTGTACATTTAAGTGAAATTATTGTTGTGAAAATCTTTGTGGTTTTGTTTATTTTGTCAAGTAGAGTAGTTGAAAATAGCTGTAAGAATGACAATTAATTTTTATGGAATATTTAAGTTAGAACCATAATTACAAACAACGACAACGTCTCCTTTGCTAATTGCTACACTCTAAGGTATTTAATGATCTTAAATATTGTAACAAGTATAGGTAGGTTATGTTGACTGTTAATTAAAGGTAATTACGGTATTGTTAATACATTAAACGCCAGGCGTCTAGACACAATCGAAAATATTTTTTCTGGGGTTTAAAATGTAAATAGAATCCGTAAAAATCTATCAGCGGTCTGTACAGTTCACGGGTGTTTAAGGTTAGTATAAAAAAGTTTCTGAAATTTTATTATTGCCAAAAATACATTTTTTTTCGCAAAACCCGGGTGCAAATCCACACATAAATCGTAAGGCGATTGTACGTCATGGTAGTTTACCTAGAAATTTACTCCGTAAAAATCGTTTGGTAGACTAAATTGATGTCTCTGTGGTTTAAAAATCAACTGTCAACCATAGGCCAATGCGTTGAACTCATGTTAAACTAGATACATAGGACAATGACATTTTCGTGATAATCGAATTCACGACTTTCAGTGTTACTTGCGATGTTAACTTGATGCTAAGACTAAAAACCATAAATGTTAAATTGTACAAGTAAATTAACTAGCTCACGTTATCTATTATATTCACTCGTGACATATCTACTATGCTCAATAGTTAAGCCAAACACTGTAAACTTTTAAATCACTTAACATACTTTAAAGTCTCTCGTCTAGCATCTATTTCTTTTAATTTTTTTTATGTATTAAGTGTACTGCGGTCGTATGTATGGTATGTATATATGGTATGTTATGTGTGATTATGATATCGTTACAAATTTTATTATTTATAAATAAATGTTAAAGACTTTTTTGAGAAGACATAATCGAAACCTACTATACTATTGTTTTGCCAAACATTCATCTCGGTAATCTTACTAGGTGGTAGACTCGATACTGAGTCGTCTAGGTAGGTACCACCGCTGTGCCAAATATCATCCCGTGAAACAGGAGTGTTAAATGCACTTTTGTGTTTCTGGATGAGGACACTGTAGCTAGTGAAATTACTGGGTATAGGAGATCTAACATCTGTTGTCTCGGGTGATGGGCGCAGTGCGGCATTGATGGAGGATAATAACTGTCTCTCAGTTATTGGTCTCCTTTAATGCCGCTCTGTCATGGTCCGGCGTATCACTTACCATCAGGTGAGCGTCCAGACCGCCCTGTACACTTAATACAAAAATAAATAAATAAAAGAAATAGATGCTAGACGAGAGACTTTAAAGTATGTACTACAAGGTAATCGATTACACAATGTAGGTACAAGAAATGTAAAATGAAAGTTTAATGCGCTACTCTAGGTATTCATTACATTATGTCTATTGTATAAACGGTTAATTTTCCTACGAAGGGAAACTAGTAATAATAAAAGAAACTTAACTTTCAATGTAACAAATATGTAATTAAAAATGTTTTGTCTATATATTATCATACATAAGTAAAGTTGAGATACGAATAATTAATAAAATAGACTCTGTAAAGCTAGATTATTTTATTTATTTATAATGATGTATTATTGAAGTTTTGACACTTGTTCCTTGCAACCATTGTCTGTAATTTTATTTGAAGAAAATATATGACTGTGAATATCTATCTATCACTTTTCATTGTTACCCTTTCATATGATTGCTGTAATTATAAATATCAAATTAGGAGTTTTATTGTATTCAAAAATTTGTAAGTTATGGTCTATTTATATTTGGAATTATTAATAGCACAACAATAATTGTGCATATTTATTAAAATGTGAAAAAAATACTAACACAATTAAATAAACAAATAGAAGTTTTGGATTAACAAACATAATTGAATCTGCTTATATATTAAGGAATATTAAGTAAAAAATAGATTTGTAAAATGTGAGTCTAGTCTATTACATCCTAAAACTTATTCTCGGAAGAAATAATTATGTAAAGTATCTATAACAAAGACACTAATATTGTAATTGTAAAATAACCCTACCATTTAATGTTTTCTGGAGGTTGAAAAAGGTTAATGTAGTTTTTATAAAATATTTGATTGTTTGACTAAAAAGCTTTCATCTTTTTTTATGAACTTCCCATTAGCAAATCTACTTGTCATTAGTAACGGATATGTTGGAAAAAATATGTAGTTAGTTATTTTGAAATGTTACTTGTAATAAATATGTTCAGGGTGTATCAATTGCTAATTGGCTACGAGAAATAGTAACTACATCTTGATTATCCGATCGCTACGTGTCTGCTAATAAGTCCTAACAAAGGATTTCATATTTGTTTGCTCATAATTATGTATGGCGTAGTAGAGCTGAAAATGTTTTTCGTAGCTTTATCATACTTTTTTCATACTATATTAATCACTATTAGGTAATAGTTTAATTTTCATGGCATGTATGGGTTAATGTCACCGTAAATTAATAAGAATCGCAAACTGATTAATTTCCCTGGAAATTTATAACTTTTCGCTCCTGCGAATAGTTAAGTTCTATGCGTGTATTTTCGTAAATTTATTATTTGATACATCTCGTGGTAAATTTATGCATATGCGAATGTCCATTCGCAAGATTCTACAAGTTTTGACCAATCACAGAAGAACATTTAATAGGGATGATGACAATTTTTTTTTCTGTTATTATATCGATTGACCGCATAATAATAAAAACATTGGTAAAAAAATTACTCCGTTAACATTAAAACTCCCAGAGATTTTCCAATTCTAAAAACACATTAATGGACTTTCCCAAAAACGCTTCATACAAATGGCTACCTAGTTATGACGTCACGCATCAGCAATTAGTACGCATAGTTTGTGAATTTTGCGCTACAACTATATTAAATGTTGCGTTTACTGAAACGGTTTCATAGCAAAAGTTGCTTTAAATTGTATGTGTTATCATTTTGTTAACAATTTTTTGACAATTAATGTACTTTAAAAATGGACTTGCCCATCTAACTTAGAAGACTAATAAAATTCATATAACATGAGTTTTCGAGCTGAGAGTAAGCACATCGTTATATTTAACCCAGATTTGTAATAATATGAAATAGTTCTTACGATTTCAGGACCCAGTCATCATGCCTATTATACGATTCTTCAAAATGCGGCAATTAAAACACTGCTGTGTGATAGGTCGATGTCCATAGACTTAAATACAATCAGACTTGTCTAACTATTAATTTAGAAGTTTCGACTATGTTTCCAGCTAATCAAAACAGTTTTATACATTTTGGTTAGATTAGGCTAGAACTGTGACCTCAACAACCCGCAAACCAAGCGAGGGGAGTTCGCGTGCCGCAGCAGCGGCCGGCGATGTACGCGCAAACACTTTTTTAAAATTAAATCCTGTTCAACAACGTTATTGGAGCAGATGAGTTCTGGAGAGGTTAACGCGCCTAGGCAAGCGTAGCGTAGGACGCCCTCCGGCCCAGTGGACCGACAACTTACGAAAGGTCGCTGATGGAGGCTGGATGAGAAAAGCGGAGGACCGGGATATCTGGCGCAAATTGGGGGAGACCTATATCCAGCAGTGGACTGTGATAGGTTGAATAGGATCGGACCTTTTTAGTAACTATTTTGGTTATGGCCACTATAAATCTTTCGTAGCTCTGTGGTGAATTGCACTCATATTACTTTACAGGTGATTTCGGTAAGTTGATCAATTTACGAAAATGTAATCGTAAAATAATACAGTTTATCCCTGGTGTAGAATCCTACAAAAGTTTATCAGTTTCCTAGAAAATAATCAGTTTGCGGTTGTTATTATTTTCCGGTGACATTTATATTTGACGTGGTTGATATTATACACATTAGTTATAGTTCAAATCGTTGCTTGGGGCTGTATGTACATATGAAACAAATCTTACGAAGACATCGCATACTGAAAGTCACTTTTAAATTGAACTTGTTGTATGTAATAATCGTTAAAGATTTCCATATTTTGTAATTCTAAGGTACATAAAGGCATTTAAGTAAGATTTCAACTAGGCCATAACAAAATTGTAAATAATATAAGGAAATAAAACCATTACGCTTGTCTTAAAGGGCATTGTTGTAATATAGTTAAGGTAGCCAATAGCTTTTGTTTTCGTATGGAAAGAGTGAACATGGTTTCCTATTGCGATTTTGTTTTATGTCTGACACTTTATGAGCTTTTTTAAACTGTGGTAAGTAGCCATTTAATGGGAGACCAGCTGTGGACTGCGTTATTTTATAGAAAGGCAGTCACATACAATTTACAAAAGTCTTGTTTGTGTATGCCCGCTATAAAAAACAAACGATTTTATTCACCGGTAGAATATCATCTATAAGATTCATCCATGTAGGTATGTCATTCTTTACATAAACGTTTCCGAGTCAAGTAGCTAATTATGAATAATACAATCAATCACTAGTCATGAGAGATCCCTGCCACCCGTACTGAATGCGTTGTCCCTAAGTTAACAATGTACAGTAATAAGGTTACCTACTTCCAATAATGACATTGTTTGGTAATTATGGAATAATTCAACGACTAATATTAGTACTAATATGTTTCTCTTGTACGAAAAGCTCTATCTGAGAACGCTACATTATAAATGTTTCTATGATAAATTTAGATATATTTAAATTAGTTAAATAATTGTACATATCTTTTGGTAAAATAAATGTCTTTTTTATATAATTATCTTAATTTTGTTATTGCTGGTAATGAAATGATTGAAATTATTGATATGAATGAAATGAATGAAATGAATGAAATGAATGAAATGAATGAAATGAATGAAATGAATGAAATGAATGAAATGAATGAAATGAATGAATGAATGAAATGAATGAAATGAAATGAATGAATGAAATGAATGAAATGAATGAAATGAATGAAATGAATGAAATGAATGAATGAATGAATGAATGAAATGAATGAAATGAATGAAATGAATGAAATGAATGAAATGAATGAAATGAATGAAATGAATGATATGAATGTAATGAATGAAATGAAAAGTGTTTATTCAGTTTAGGTCCTTATAGAACACTTATGAATGTCAAATGAAATACCACTAGTTCGGGAGTAGTTTTCCACTGAGAAGAAACCAGCAAGAAACTCAGTAGTTACTCTTTTCAAAAAATTTTGTTGAATATTTTGTTATTTGTAATCAAAATAATTATATAAAGCAAATTATATTTAAAATTTTTATCATATTAAGTATTGGTAAAAATATAATAATCTACAAAAGTACTATTAAGAAGTTAAGTATTATATAAATTTTAATTGATGATAACAAAAAACAAAGTAGTGCAGGCGTGGAGATCAACATGCCATGAGTTTTTATCATTTATATAATCTTCAATACTATAGTAAGCTTTTTTTATTAAAATCGACTTTACATGAGACTTAAACTTATGCAGGGGTAATCAATTACATTTTGTGGAAGCTTATTAAATATTTAATGCTTATTCCCGCAAATGAGTTCCCGATATTATGCAATTTGAGATTTGGAACGGCAAGTTTGTGTTTGTTCCTAGTGTTCGAACTATGATTATCTGACTTTTTTGAAAATACATGTAAATTTTTGTGTACATAGATGGCGCAGTCTAGAATGTACTGAGATGGTAATGTTAAAAGGCATTGCGGCGCCCCCGCCCAAAGATAGGAGCAGTATTCTCCGTGGAGCCGAAATTGCACCTCATAAAGTTGCAGACGATGACTCGACATGAAATACCGCCGCGATCTGTTGAGCACACCGAGTTTCATAGATGCCAACTTAGCCTTTTCTTCCAAATAACCGTGGAACTGGACGTCAATCGATACGTCGACGCCAAAAGCTGCATACAAGCTGCTGGAGTCAGGGGAGTGTTTTGGAATAGAGGCGATACCACAAAGAGCGTTCTTTTTGTGGAAAATACGCAAATTTGTGTCTTCTTGGGATTGAAATCTAGAAGGTTATGTTAACCCCAATCGGAAACTTGTTGTAGTATAGCCTCAACATCAAACAAAGTCTGTTTCGGCACTCAGTGATATTTCCCGAGGTAAGTTAGCTCGGCCGGTATAAGAAGCATCACCCGTGCTGTCATCCTCATAGCAATGAATGCCACTAACATGCAGCATATCATTGATATTCAAAAGAAATAGCGTGGGACATAATACACAGCCTTGCGGTACACCAGCAGTTCACAGATCTAGTTTCCTAGCATACACCGTCGACAACGACAACGATATGTGAGAAAGCTAGTAAACCAGTTGCAAAACCTCGGAAAGTCCGTATGCAGGCAGCTTGGAAATGAGTGCTGTATGCCAAACCCTATCAAAAGCTTTCGCTACGTCCAAACTAACCGCAAGCGCCTCCCTCTTAGTCTCCAAGGCTTTGTGGGCCCACATATTAATGCGTTAGGTACACTAGAAGATCACCGCCGAAAGACCCTTACGGAAACCGTACTGCCGATGGCTTAGCAATCAATTTCAGTGAAGGCTTTTAATTTAAGATGAAAATTGTATGTATATGTATTTAAATGTCTCTGTGGTCTAGTAGCCTAAGCATATAATTAGATCGATGCATGATCCGTGAGTCCAGAGTCGATCCTATGGGGAGACTTCATAGCGAAAGTCACTTTATGTCATTTTCATCAGTTCAGTATGGACACTGAATTACCTGATTATCTGTAGAATTAAAAATTAATATCCATACCATTCACACAGCGCCATCCAGCCCAAAGTTGCATCTAGCATGAAGCTTGTAATATGGGTACTAAACAATTGATAAACATACTTCTATATATTTTTTTTGAAAATATATACATATTATACATAGAAACACCCAGACCAATACAAACACACATGTTCATGCACACAAATGTTTGTACTGCTCGGTGATCGAACCCGGAACCCTTGGTGTAGTAGCCGACATCTCAACCGCTACACCAAATGTACTTTCGAGGGAACGTTATGCCATCGGTCTCGGTTAGATACTAATATGACGGCCGCTATAATTGAACAAAATATTATGTTTATGTAAGATTATAAAATAAATTAATAAATACTATTTTCAAGACCTCTATTTAATATTATTGTTAATTACACCATTGGAATGCAAACGAGCAGATGAAACACTTAATAGTGATATCGTAAAGTATACATCCATGTCCCCGAAGGTACTTACAACAAGGGCTTTGCGTTTTCAAGGGAAAGGGAAAAATACATCAGGGAAAAGAAAAGAAGTTTTGGGCCTCTGTTAATCTTGCTAACTCGGGTAAACAACCCACGCAGTTTGTCACGCTATTTATTTGAAAGGCCGTGGCATTACCCTTGACTCACGGTTGAGCCAAAAAGCAATTACCAAAGGGAATACTAATACCCCGATACGTGTAACGGATGCTATAAACTGCTCACAAATCCGGATCTCATAATGTTACCTTGAGAAGGAAAAATACGACACAAAATATGTAGAAATATCGAAAATGAAGAGTCACTGTTTTATCGACCAAAGCATTTTAGGCGACACATGCGTGAACAAGTGACACAAATAGCGAGTCAAACACACCGAATAACTTTACAAAACTTAAGTCATCTGATAGCACAAAATTTACAGGAAAATAATAAAGCTATAGTACTCAACTTAAACAAACATCTAAGATGAATAAAGAAAGCTATTGAACACCTTAAACGAGACTTAAAAGTAGAAAGAGATGAATTATGGAAGCAAAATAACCGAGAAAGATGGAAATAGAACAATTATGCATTCAAATAGAAAACATTAAACAAGATAATGAAAAAATACAAAAAGAAATAGAGCAATTACAAAATAAGAATAGATCAGGCACCTCAGTAAAAACATAGAAGATACGAGTAAAACAAATAGTAATATATGGCTTTGAGGAGCTCTACAATGAGCCAGAGAACTCACTACATGTAAGAATAATTGATACTTTTCGGGACCTACTAAATATGAACTTACAGGATATATCGAAGAAACACGTAGAATTGGAAAGTATTATAATAAAGCAGACCATTAGCGATAGAACTAATTAGCAAAGGATGACTAGAAGCTTACTAGAAAATAGCTACTACCTTAGAGGATCAGGAATATCTATTTCACCGTTACTCAATGCGGAAGCCCTAAAAGCGAGAAAAGCAATGATAGAGGAAATGAGATCTGCTCGCAGCAAAGGCCTGCATGCTATTATACGAGAAAATCAGCTTTACATCCAGGGTAAAAAAGTAAATCTACACAATAAAAGCATACAAATAGAAGAGTACGTGAACAATACAACTTAATGACAATCAAAGGTCATATGATAAGGAGGTCTAAACAGCTCCTTTCGGAACTAGAGACACCACGGAGGGCAACTTATTTAAAATACTTTTTCAAAACTTTCAAAGTTTATGCAATAAACGTCACTTATTGGAAGCATTTGTTGGACGATCAAACCTACGGAGCCGTGTGCGTTACTGAATCGTGGCTTTCACCAGACAAACTAGAACTGATACATTTCCAAAATTATAAAATAGCATCATCATATGGAAGAAGACATCGAGAGGGCGGCGGTGTATGTTTTATTGCATGAAAATATAGAAAGTATTAATAGAGTGGATATAACGGAAATGTCTATAGAATATGTTATTGAAATATGCGCGACGGACTACCTAAGGAAAATATCTTTGGTAATATTTATTGGAATAGAAGAGAGGAGGATCTATTTTTTAAGTCAATTACATAAAATATTAACATATATAAATAAAAAATATTCTATGAAAAATATAATTTTGGGGGAGACTTCAACATAGACTTTTTAGACAATAGCGCAAGGAAGTTACGTTTTCTAAATATGATGGCACAATTCCGTTTAACTCAACATATAACTAAACTACACGTATAACAGACCATTCGTCTAAATGCTTAGATTTAATTTTTACTAACATTCAGGGTATTGATTTCTCTGCATTCGTGGTTGAGTTGGGTTTTAGTGACCATGCGGGTGTAACGATACAATTACGTATAGGTGAGCATAACTCAAAAACAACCACTTGGTTCAGTTATAAAAGATCATATAATGCTAAAAATATAAAAGCTTTTAAAGAAATCTAGATAAAATGAATTGGACTGAAATATTGGGTTATAATAGAGATATAAATAAAAACTACACAAAATTCCACGAAATATTAATCGAATTACATAATGCATGTTTTCCAAAGCGTAAAATTAAATTAAAAACAAATTTGAAGAAAAATTGGCTTACACTTGGCTTAAAAACTTCATGTCGTAATAAAAGACTTTTAAAAATAATAACACAAAATATAAAAATAGTACTCTATTAGATTATTACAAAAGGTATGAAAAACTCCTGAAAAGATTAATTATATATACAAAAAAGTTAAATAACAAAAATAGAATGCAGAAATCAGCAAACACTATTAAAACGATGTGGCAAATAATAAATGAAAATACAAACAAACGAAAAAGATCACAAAAATGTAATATACAGTTAAAGGTAAATAATGAAACAATCACTGAACCTGACAAAATCTGCGGTCTATTTAACAAGTATTTTGCATCGATGGGTAACTTAAATAACAAGCACAATTGTACATATCCAGCTCCTATAAAAAGTCATACCACAAATTCAATGTACCTTAGTCCTGTAAGCTATAAAGAAATTCATAAATGTATTAAAACCTAAAAAAAAAAATAGCTGCGGTATAGATGAGTTACCACCGTCATTAATAAAAAAATGTGCAGATGAATTAGCTCAGCCGCTAACATTATTAATAAATATGTCTTTTGACGAGGGTAAATTTCCTGATGAACTAAAAAGACTTTGATAAAACCAGTTTTTAAAAAGGCGATAAGCATAACTTAAATAACTATCGGCCATTGCCCTCTTGCCCACAGTTTCAAAAATCTTCGAAAAAGTAATGTGCGAGCGTATTTATAATTATTGCGAAAAATATGCTATTTTTGATAATGGACAAAATGGTTTTAGAAAGAAACGTTCTACAGTTTTGGCAGTTTATAAATTTATGCAAGAAGTATATAACAACATAAAAATAAATTATATGCGGTCGGTATTTTATTGGATATGTCGAAAGCTTATGATCGAGTTAGACACGATATATTACTGGATAAACTATATATATTAGGATTCGTGGTCAAAGTCATAAATGGATTGCCTCTTATCTCAAAGATAGAGAGCAGTTTGTTGAAATTGAGTACTATGACAAAAAAACATCGCAAATTAGAAATATAAGGTCGGATGGTAAAATTGTGAACGCATCAATACCACAAGGAAGTGTAATTGGGTGCCTTCTCTTTTTAATTTACATCAATGATTTACCAAAAGTAATAAATGATCATTGTGTTTTATTTGCAGATGACGTTTCGGTACTTACTTCATGTCAAAATAACATTCAATTACAAGAAAAAATCAAATTAATACTAGAGAAAATTACTAATTGGTTGGATAATCATAATTTGGAAATTAATGTTAATAAAACCAAACTAATGACTTTCCATCCCTTCCAAAAGGAACCATTAAATTTGACTTAACTTATTGCGGGATAGCTATGGCATCAGTAAATGAACATTCTTTACTTGGACTAACTATAGACACCAATATGACATGGAAACCTCATATAAATAATTTAAATTTAAAATTATCTAGATTTTCATATGGCCTTAGGGAAATAAAGAAATGTACTGATGAAAAACAGCTATAACAGCTTACTACGCATATGCACATGCATGGCTAAACTATGGAATCATTTTATGGGGGAATAGTACAGATGCGCAGACTCTACTTATACAACAAAAAGCTTCTGCGTATCGTTGCAAACATACCACAGATAGACAGTTGTAAGCCTATTTTTCAAAGTAGAAGAATCCTAACCATTCCATGTATGTACATTTTGGAAATGTGTAAGTTTGTTAAAAAATATCCGGAATATTTTACTAATAGACAGGACCTTCCATCAGGTACATATTACGTCATAAAACAAACACTAGACTAATGCTGCCAAATTCAAAATTATCATTACACTCAAAGAGTCCATCTGTTATGGGAGTAAAGATATAATAAACTGCCAACTGCGCTAAAAGAACTAACAAATGAAAATGTATTTTGCAAACAATTAAAAGAATTCCTTATATCGAAATGTTACTATACTGTACAGGAATATTTAAATGACAAGATATACTAAAGATTACAATAATATTATAACAGTAAATACTATTCCAAGAAATACATATGATTATAATAATCAAATTGATTTACAGAATGAAAATCAAGTGTACATGAAATTTAACTATAATTAAAACAAAATAATTTATATTAAGATACACTAACATTAAATAACACTGACATTGACATTAAAATTAAATTGATAAACTAGTAGTATAGTATTAATACATAGTAAGATTATAGAATATAGTATGAAATACATAAGAGTGTCAAATGCCTCCTCTCTCCTAAGTTGTGTGCCGACAGGGTCCATATGTACCTATATAACAAATTGTCACCTTCTAAACATTGTGGAAAAGCAATAAACGATTGATTGATTGATTGATTGAGCGGCCTTAAGGCCAGAGATGGCTCTTCTACACTGGTTATATATTAAACTAGCAACCCGCCCCGGCTTCGCACGGGTGCAATGCTGATACTACCTAAATACACTGAAATGAACACTATGTCCCGCAATTTTTAAATCTGTGATACTATGTAGTGATAACGTTGTAAAGGAGGGTATTGTTATTTAAATCAATAATTTTGAGCTACGACTATAATCACCTAATCATGGTGCATCTACTAAACAATTCAAGACTCTGGTAATTTATGATCACGCACAAAATAAAGCTTAATATCTATACTCGTAGTGTGCATCCAATAAAAAACAGAAGAAAGTTCAGAAAAAAAATAACATAACTACACCTACGGTCGAATTCAGCAACCTCCTTTTTTGAAGTCTGTTAAAAATATACAACCGTAGATATTATTGTGTCCGTACGACATAATATTTATACCTTGAAGACTGTGTAAGTGTGATTCATAGTCTCACTTCAGCTCTTAAATCACTTTAAAATACGCCGAAAATGTCTTCATAAAACTTTGCTTTCGTTCTTTTTGGTACTAGTAACGCCATCTGTTTGAATAACACTAAATTAAATTGTGACTATTTATTCTTATACAACTTAATGCACAAACAGCTTTTCCATCAAAGTTTTAAAAAGTCGTAAAGGTTATTGATTCTTTATTTTACAAAATAATATGAAATAACAGAAACAAACAATAAAACTTCCTAACTTTCCAGATTCTTTTAACGCGTTGACGAACAGTAAATGCGTGTATCGTATGTGTCCGCGAATATGATAAAATAATTATTACAACACAACACAATTACAAAACTTATTAAGAGAATCATCATCAAGCGGGAGGTATGGAAATAATTCCAATCATCATCATCAGCTTATTATACGCCCCACCGAGGGGCTTGAGCCTACCCATATCGACGCTTAAAAGCAAAACTGCTGTAACCCGCATATAAGTCCATTTTGTACAGCATTGGATTTTCCATAATTTTATTAATAAATATATGATTTTCAGCTGCTTACATTTACAGCAATTAAGTTTATTTCAAATAATCTGATCCTGATAGTTACAGCGTTCTTTACATTTTGTACCGTGTGGTTTACAGCGTCTTCGCGTATAAGAATTTAGTGTCGAACTCTGCTTACTGCATTCATTCGTTGTATCTCTATCAGTTGGTTTCGTTTACTGCAAATGATGTGTACACAGTACTTTTGATAAACATTAGTTACTTCTACTCAAAAAGTTTGCATTTTTCGCAATTTACTGATTAACCGCCATTAAAACAAACGATTGCGCCGAGTTGCGCATGGGTGTGCTGGCGGGTTACAGCGCAGCAAATACTACTCCGCGACATTTTGAAGAGCGTGTTGTGGTAGTGTAACGAATTTCATTGCATGCATCTTATCATTTTGACATGTAAATAGAATCATTTTAGTTTTAAATTATATTATAAAAGAAGGCATAGACGCTAATTACTCGCCTTATCCCGTTATGCAGGGTTGGCTTTCCTAGTGCTAAGGTGCCACTTAATCCGCTGGTATACGACGTCATTCGAAAGCCCCAACTACTTCATGTTCTTACGGGCATTCCCCTCCCTCTCCTCTTTGTAGCCATAGAAAGACACTTCTTCACATGGTCATCTGGTCTTCGCAGCATATGAGCATATCATCTCAGCCTAGACTCTGTGATTTTTTGGCAATCGGTGAAACGATGACTATAATGACGTAAGACGTACGTCTTTGAGTAATGAGTCGTACCCTTACTAAAATACGCAGCTGAGACATGGACACTGACTGCTAGATTGGTCTACAAGTCAAAAGTCACTGAACAGGCAATACAGCTTTTCTTGGGGCGTCACTTAAGGATAATATCAGAAACGATGTTACCAGTAAGAGAACTAAAGTTTGGACATAGCTCGTGGGATCAGCAAGTTGAAGTGGCAGAGGGCTGGTTATGTATATCACAGAACTCCCATGGGTTCTGCGAACACACTCGAACTCCACTCCAGAACTCGTCTATTCAAACGACCATCCGTTTGAATAGACGAGTTCTGGAGTGGAGACTGCCTCTTGATAAGCGTAGCGTTGGATGCCGTCCGGCCCGATAGATCAGCGACTTGCAAAAGGTGGAGGCCGCTGGTGGAAGCTGGATTAGGAAAGCGGAGAACCCAGATATCTGGCAAGGTTGAAGACAACACTGCGAACCACATTTATACAGTCCGGTAGCTTATACAGAAGACCGGAAAGACTCATCAACTCTGAGCTCTTTTGGAGGCTCTGAAGCAGTGTGGTGATATTATGGAAGTGTTGAAACGTCTCTTTAAACACAGCGATGATGACTTATACAATTTTCAGGTTTGGTCCTTATTTGACATCCAAGTACAATTTGTTCACTTTTACATTTTACTTTTACACACCGTCTACGTTATGTTGAAAAAAAAACCTGTAATAGTGAACAAATTGTACCTAGATTACAAAAAGAACCAGACCTAAAAATTGTCTATATTTAAGATTTACTTCTTTCAAATGGTTAAAACATAGATATATTGCTGTAACGGACACAAACATAGACTTTAAGTAGTTATTTGTAGGTTTTATGTATATGTCTAGATAAAAGATAAAAATCTACAATTATAGGAGGTACGATTTTTTTCTGAAATCTCAAAGTTTTTTGGCTTTGGTGAACATTTTGTTGGTTACCAGCAGTTTCGCTTTTTAGCGTCGAATTAAATGGTGTACAGGCCTGACTTCACGCACAACCTTTGAATCTCTTCGCAGGCGTGCGCAGGTTTCCTCACGATGTATTCCTTCACCGTAAGAGCGTATTAATTAAGATAAAATTTTAATTTGCAGTCGCGAATGTTTATTCCAACTTCAAGTAAAAGGTTTTCGATAAAGCCGAATAGGATGAGCAGCATTTGAAACATAAAGGGCGATCTTTTCATCGAAAATGTCGGAGTGTCTCATGTCGGAGGCCTTTGGCTAGTTTGTGTTGCGTTTATGACTTACGAAAGTGAAACATGGTCGCTCACTTAGGGCCTATTGAAAATGTTCAAGGTTTCCCAACGTGCTAGATAGGTGTTGCCGGAGGAGAGAATATCCGTTACAGAACTAAAGTAACTTAAATGACGTACGTGGGTAGGTTAGCCAGGTTAAAGTGGCAGTGGGTAAGATATTCCAAAAATTATCTTGTGGTGTCCACGGAACCTTTTTTTATGCTATACCAGGCAAACGAGCAAACGGTTCATCTGATAGTAAATGACACCGCCGCCCATGTACATTTGCAATACCAGAGGATATTTTAAATGCATTGCCGGCCATTTAAAAGGGGATATGCTCTTTTTTGAAGCACGCAATCAAGTACTGAAGTTCTAACCCGCGCATCTGATTTTACTACTTGTAACCATTTTTAACGCGGCCATGGCAAACGCTGTATTTCCCAGCGCGTGGAAAGAAGCGATTGTCATAGGCATCCCGAAACCAGGGAAAGACCGCAAACATCCAACAAGCTATAGGCCCATTAGTCTCCTCAAGACTATGGGCAAAATTTATGAACGGTTATTAGCTATTCGCCTTAGGAACTTTGTTTTCTCCAACGGCCTTCTCATCAACGAACAATTCGGCTTTAGAGCCGGCCATTCGTGCGTTCAGCAGGTACACCGCTTAACCGAACATGTCCTATATGGTCTCAATAGACCAAAACCGGTGCCCACGGGGGCTTTATTTTTCGACGTAGCAAAGGCTTTCGACAAAGTTTGGCATAACGGCTTATTATTCAAGCTATACACGCTAGGCATTCCCGACAGGCTCGTGCGCATCATACGAGACTTTTTGTCGAACCGCACATTTCGCTACCGGGTAGAAGGAACACTTTCTTCACCGCACCCAGTTAAAGCCGGGGTCCCGCAAGGCTCCGTATTATCGCCACTTTTGTTCTCGTTGTACGTTAACGACATTCCGAAACATGCAGCCGCACAGTTAGCCCTATTTGCGGACGACACCGCTATCTACTACTCAGATCGCAACAAAGCTCGCATTTCTCGCGTACTACATTCTGCCGCTAACACCTTAGGAGATTGGTTTAGGAAATGGCGTATCGAGGTGAACCCCGAGAAAAGTGCAACAATGCTCTTTTCACGGGGGCCCATCGCGAGATCTGCCAAGAAACTTAGCCGAAGCACAGTACGCTCTAACAGATCACTCTGTTTGGCCAACCGATCCCCTGGGAGAAGAAGGTCAAATACTTAGGCGTCATCTTAGATAGGGGACTTTCGTTCGCACAACACATTAGGACAGTCAGGAACAGAGCTGCCTTCTTCCAAGGCAGGCTTTATCATCTCATAGGTAGGAAGAGTAAAATGTCACTTAGAAATAAGTTGACAATTTACAAAGCTTGCATTCGACCCGTCATGACGTACGCTAGTGTCGTCTTCGCACACGTAGCTCCCTCATTGCTGGATCGCCCTCAGCGAATTCAAAACAAAATTCTACGCGCCGCGGCAAACTCTCCCTGGTATATTAGGAACATCGACCTACATAGGGACCTCGACATTCCCTCTATTAAGTCATTTATGAAAGAAGCGTCCCGTTGCTTCTTCGATAACGCGTCCAATCACGTCAACCCGCTCGTTGCCCAAGCGGCAAACTATCTGCCCATGAAGGGTGTTCGATTTAAACATCGCCGACCGAGGCACATATTACTCGACCCAGATGACACTATCACAGAGGCCAACGCGCCTTACACTCACACTCAGCACACTGTACATCGTACACGAACACTAGGACACCGCATCCGCCGGCGGACGCGTGATTCCCAATCCTCACAGCGTCTCACTCCGTCATATTCCTCCCTCGTCCGAGGGACGGCACTAAGTCGAGGTTCGAGCCCTAGTGGGCGCCCTTAGTGGCCGTCCTTCTTCTCCTACTTCGATAGGTATCCGTAAGCGGTCTCGTGCCGCGACCGGAGCCAATCATCGCACTTCCACAATTTCGTTATCCGTGGCAAGAAATTACGATAAAAATTGGCCAAGCGCGAGTTGGACTCGCCCGTGGAGGGTTCCGCAGCAGCAAGTAACATAAAATAAAGTATTTTTATTTACTAAGGCACACACTACAGCTTTAATATGAAAAATAGTGCTTCACCGTTTATGACGTATAAAAAAAACACACACACCAGAAATCGTTCAAACTAAATTTCATTGTTAGATTTTATAGTAATGTACAACATATATTTTTTTTATATTTTATCAACACCATACTTTAGAAATTAGGGGGGGGGGACTACTACATTAGAAACCTCTTTATAATTTTTCAATCTCTACACAATTATAACCCACATGGGGGGGTAATATGAAAAAAAAAATTTGAGTTTCAGTTCAATGTATGGGGAACCACAAAATATATATATTTTTTAAGTTTCTTGTCAAAACCTAATAGCGGTTCACAGAATACATATACTTACAAAGTTTGAATAGTGTAGTGTTCATAGAGAGAAAAAAGGGTGTGACATACGGACGGACAGACAAACAGACAGACATGACGAATCTATAAGGGTTCCGTTTTTTGTCATTTGGCTACGGAACCCTAAAAACGTACTTCTAATCATCTAGGTACTGAGGATGAAATTTTGAGTTTTATTTTTATTTTATTTTCGAAGTACAGTGATGAAATGTGGCAGCCAATGATATTCTGTATATATAAAGGTAGATAAGCCATCCATGCCTCCAAAACAAAATGCCAAAGAGAATACAGTTGTAGGCTCTTTGTTTAGGTAAATGTATGCTCATTCAAAATATGTGTATGTGTGCTGTCGATGCATTCGGAACACTTGTATCGATGGTTTTGTAAGCATATCACGAATCTATGCTTTTTACATCATTGGTGGCAGCAGGAATGAGTCCAAACAATTCCTCCGAACACTCCCCGTAATATTCGTGATGGAGGATGCAGAGAGAGGGCATATCTCTATGGAAACCTTAAGGAGCAAATCGATCGAAAATAACCGGACGCTTGATGATTCGTCTTTGAATGCGTTCAAATGGAAGAAGCTCGTGATGAGGCGCTCCAGCCCAAAGATGGGAGGAATATTCCTTGTCGGGACGAATTGGCGCCTTATAAAGTTGCAAGCGATGAACCGAGGTGATTAGGTGACAGCATTAGCCGACACTAAACTAAATGAATCCATGATCTTGTTAAGATGGATACGATGGATCTCGAGTGGCTTGGATCAGTTTGCGTACTAGTTATTAGAGTATGTTTTCATTCAGCAGTAGACATTTGATTTAATTTATGCACTATAATCATCATCGGTCGGTGGCTCATTGGTGTGAATTGGTGTAAAATTTCAAATACCGCCACGTACCAATGTCTTTATGAAAATATATGTACGTTTATCCGATGCTCTTACGGTGAAGGGAAACATTGTCAGGAAACCTGCACACACCTGCGAAGAGATTCAAAGGTGAATTCGGCTTATACGCACTGGTCCCGCGTAAAAGACTAAGGACTATACACCCTTAACTAGTAGACTCGTGCCCCTCGATAGAGCTAATGATGATGATGAATTATCATCATCATCATTTCAGCCTTTGGATGTTCACTGCTAGACATAGGTCTGTCCAATTATCATCTGTCAAGATTTAAGGTGACTTGCATCCAGCGTTTTTTGACGACCTTTCAGACCTTTGAGTCATCCGTTCAGCTGGTGGACGTCCTACGCTGCGCTTGCGTACATGGCCCAGAACCTTTCTGCCCCAACGGCCATCGGTTTACCGCGCTATAATCCTAATCTTACATCAACATAACAAGAACCAAATGCGTTTATGTATAAAAGCATGACTATGATGATGCGCCACTATGTCAGTCCGAGTACATGAAGAGCTTACTCAACCTATCCCATTGGACCGAGGAATGCGACAGAAAAACGTTATTTCTCTGAAACTGTACACAGCTGCGTTGGAAGATATGTTTAAGCTGCTCGATTGGAAAGGATTTGGCATCAACGTCAATGGTGAGTACATTACTCATCTTCGATTTGCCGATGATATAGTAATCATGGCAGAATCCATGGAGGATTTAGGTACTACGCTCAATACCTTAACAGAGCTTCGCAACAGGTGGGTCTTAAAATGAACATGGACAAGACGAAAGTCATGGCTTTAATATCCATGTTGTGCCCATACCAATATCAGTTGGAAGTTCTGTTCTCAAAGTTGTAGATGAATATGTGTACCTGGTACAAGTAGTCCACATGGGTAGGTCGGGAATTAAGGGAGATCTTTTCGTCCAAAAATACCTTAGTGTCTCAAGACGTAAGTCTTTGTCCAGTGTGTTATGACATACGGAAGTGAAACGTGTTCGATTACTAAGTGCCTCTTAAATAGGCTCAAGGTTACTCAACGTGCTATGTTAGGTGTTTCCCTTCGCGATAAGATTTGAAATACGAATATCCGTAGGAGAACTAGAGTGACCGACATAGCCCACAGGATAAGCAAGATGAAGTGGCAGTGGGCAGGGCACATAGCGTGTAGAACCGATGGCCGATGGGGCGGAAAGGTTCTCGAGTGGCGTCCACGTAATGGAAAACGAAGCGTGGGCCGACCCCCAACCAGATGGACTGATGACCTGGTTAAGGTGGCGGGTAGCAGATGGGTGTCAACTGCAACGGATCGGTCTGCGTGGAAATTATTAGGGGAGGCCTTCGTTCAGCAGTGACCTTTTTAGGTTGCAATTATGATGATGATGATGATGAAGAAGATAAAATTAGCACCACTGCTAAAATAAATTCAAGATCGTAGTATTTTCCATTGCATAATCTGTTAACGCAATCCTTAATGATTTGATAAATTTGGACCAAAATTACCAAACGAAAATGGCACATGGTGCTGACACTTTGAACTTTCGTGGAAAGCTCGAGCCAAATTAATAAACAAATTAATACGCGCCATATTGATTTATCTCTTAAAATAGCTTTGGTGCAAAGGGATTTGAAAATGATATTTTAAAGAATCACACTGATTACACTTTGTTTGGCTTGTTGTTTTTGCTATTAACATTTCAATTTCTCTATTAGAGTTACCTATTCAAATAGTACTATCGAGTTTCAAATTAGCATAACACTTTTACGGTGGAAGGTTTTTGTTTAGCCGTGGGCTATTTAGGCTATTCACTTGCCTCCTTGATCTAACTTAGTGGGTATAGCGTTCGGCTAAGATCGTCTGTGTATGTGTGACCTGACCGTGAGATCGTGGGTTCGAACCCTGGGGAAAACGTCACTATGTGCGATTTTTCTCAGTTTAGTTAGGTCATTGTAGGCTAGATCTTCTGATGTTCACAAAATAATGAAGATTCCGTGCTTCTGAGGGCACCTTAAGCCGTCGGTTACAGTTAAAATCTTTGGATGGTAGTAGTTTATACCCACCAATACGCATTTGCTAGCGTGGTGGGTTGAAGCCCAATCTCCTCATAGCTGTTGCTATACGCTGATGATGATAATGATTTAGACTGAAATGATGATGACAATGAGATCAACACTATTACTTTTTAAATAAAGTATTGCTATGGACGCGTACTCTTTCAGGTAATCTTTAGATAATCAAGAAAAATACTTTAATATAAAATAAAATATAAATAAAAGAAGATAACTGAAATATATCACACCCTGAACACAGAAAAATAAATAATTAAAACTAATTCATATAAATAAAAGAAGTCCTTTTCGGCAAGGTTCCTAAAATAAAGGCAGCGTTACCCCTTTGAATTGCCTGACTGATTCTTTGTCCAAGGTAGCTGCCAGATCTTCGGTCACCTGTGATGTCGACTAACCTTTTCGAAATTTCCTTGAAAAGCCTTAAAGCCCTAGGACCCCTTGGACCAAATGTCTCGAACCCGAATGGGACAAAATAATATTTAGAGCCTAGACCCCTGTATTTGTATGCTTTGGATTTAAATACTATCTAAAATAATTAATCTAGGCATTAAATGTTATATGCCTGTGTCTACCGCTCGCACAGTGGAAACCAGGAGACAATTCGATTTTGTGATTATCTCTGTCAGGGCGGATGAGGCTCGGAACGGTACCCTCCGCTCAGTTAGTCATTCTGGGGAACTTTAATGCTCACCATCAGGAGTGGCTGTACCCATACCAGGTGACCGACCATGCGGGGAGAGAAGCTTAAACTTGCTCTACCGCTAGATCTTACCCAGCTGGTAGATTGTGCGACGAGGGTGCCGGACGTCGATACTCACACCACCAATTGCCTCGATCTTCTGCTGACTACTAAACCAGATAGATATTCTGTGTCGGTACCCGCACCCCTTGTTTATCCGACCACTGTCTGGTGAAGTCTGGATGTTCCCATCTGAGAGAAATCCTAGTGGTCTTCGAAGGTTGCGGCATACAAGTCAGCAGATTGGGATGAGATGCATACATCTTTGCATCCTATCCTTGGTGTGAAGTCTGCTTTTCTTCATGTCCGCCCGTCGAGTTGTGCTGAACCATTTCCGCGTTTTGACAGGGTTTGGCACGCAAGCCTTATAAGCAAGCTTTCTTCATTTGGTATTCCTGATGGCCTTTCACTTGAATATCAGATTTCCTGAGTAACCGTCAATACGAGTGGTCATTGTGGCTACTGTTCTGACCTCCACTATCGTCGCTGGTGTTCCACAGGGATCGGTCCTGTCCGCAACTCTATTTTTGCTGCACATTAATGATCTGCTTATGCCCGGTATCTTTGGGTTGCAGTTACGGACAGATATTATCGGATGCAAGGGCCAGTATGAAAAAATCAGCTTGTCGCGAGGCGATGTAAGCCGCCTGGACGCGTCCCTTAAAGCAGTCTCTTTGGGTGATGCTAATCTGTGACGTTCAACGCTATCAAAACACAGGCGTGTCTGTTCTCCACCAAACGGAGCAAATTTGATCTTGCTCCGACTTCCGAAATGTACCTGTCGCACTGATAGCCACTTAGAAGCCTTGAGCTTCTTGGTGTTCATCTCACTGCCAATCTCAACTTTGGCCAATTTATCGAGTCCAAAGCAAAGACTGCAGCAAAAAAACTTGGGATTCTTTCCAAGGTCAGGCGTATTCACCCCGGGTTCAGCTTCTATCATTATATCAAGCCCAAGTCCGGTCTTGTATGGAATACTGCTGCCACTATGGATGGATCAGCCAAATCCAACTGGCTGCTTTGGACTTGATTTAGAGGCGCAGCTGAGGCTTATTGGCGACTCTGACTGACGCTAAGCTGCAAAGCCTGGAGCATCGTCGTAGTGTTCACGACTATCAGTTTTTTCAGGTTACATTCGGGGAGTGTGCGATGGAATTACACGCGTTAATTCCACCAGCCCCTTTCACCCATCGAGATACAAGATCAGGCGAGCGTTCCCTCCTTACGTGGTTGACATTCCATTTATCCGCACAGCGCGCTTTGGTGCTCGTTCATAATGCGCACCTCTTTGTCTCCTTATATGTTCCCCGATCATTACAACCTGGCCGTCTTCAAGGCAAGAGTGAATAGGCTGTTTCTAGGCAGGCATGATCCATCCTAGGCCGCATCATCACTTACCATCAGGTGAGATGGCGGTCAAATGTCTGCCTATAAATGATATAAAAAAAATAAAAAGAAACTTATTATACACAAACTCTTAATACTTCATTATAATGTGTTAAGGTAAGAAGTGAAGTGTTTTCCTAAAATCAAACCGAATGTGGAATCATAACAACAGGACACAAAAAGTCGGTTCATAATTATTATTATAAAGTGTAACTCTTCGTGTTGCAGAGATACAAAATGGCCACAGGTTAGTATTTGGTAGGAAAACCGCTGGTTTTCAGCCAACTGAGGCAGTGGCAAACCTTAGTTTTAGAAAAAGAGCTATTTAAGATGTCAAAAGAGGCTAGATTGAGCATCAAAAATTTTTTGTTCTTAATATGAAAGCGTTTTTTTTAACGTCTAAAAAAGGTCAACCTGAACGATGATATAACAAAAAAGTACTTGTTAACATGTCAAAAGAGCTAGATTGCTTTTTTCGGTCTAAATCGTTGAAAAAGGAAAAAAGTTCACCTATACTAAAAAGTGCTAGATCTATCTACAGAAGGGCTAAGGTGGCAACACTGGCTGATGACCTACAAATGACAATCTTGATAACATCAGTGATCCAATAATAAACTAAACTTTTTAGTAAATAAAATTTTTATCAAAGTAATATCTATTTAGACTAACATGGAATTAAAAATACCATACAGATGCAAAGCATGGAATTGAATAAAACATCTAATATATACTGTTGTGTTTGTTTGTGACACATCAATTGAAGATTTGCATATCATAGCACAAATGTGTGATATTTACGCCAAGTTTCATTAAAGAGATATCGGATCATAATACAAAATAGTTTTGTATAACTATTGTTACATAGTTGAGAGCAATATCATTTCCATACTATGAATGTAAAGAGCATATTTACATTTGTCAACTCAATCTGTATTTGTTCCGGGAAAAACAACTTCCAAGGCCTTTTTTTTCCTCTAGCCCGATGGAGCGACAACTTGAGAAAGGTCGCTGGTGAAGGCTGGACGAAAAAAGCGGAGGATCGGGATCCCTCTCTCTCTCTCTTCAACCTATCGCAGTCCACTGCTGGACATAGGTCTCCCCCATTTTGCTTCAGATATCCCGGTCCTCCGCTTTTCTCATCCAGACTCCACCAGCGACCTTTCGCAAGTCGTCGGTTCATCGGGCCGGAGGGCGTCCTACGCTACGCTTGCCAGGTACGCTGTCTCCACTCCAGAACCCGTCTGCTCCAACGGCCATCGGCTCTGCGATATACGTGACCAGCCCACTGCCACTTCAACCTGCTAATCCGACGGGCTATGTCGGTAACTTTAGTGGCCGGGATATCTGGTTACTTGGGGAGAGGATCCAACCGTGGACTGCAATTAGTTGAAGGGTGATACCTCTCTGGTATAATGCTGGTACAGTAACGCATTGATAGAGAGAGTTGGTTGGTAAAGCTGACCTTATGCACCTGTAATCATGGGTTCCTATCAAATGCAATGTGTGTGTTGAGTATTGGTGATTCCTCTATGTCGAGGCATATATCTTTGCATTTACTCTGATATGAAGTGTTGGTTTCTTTTTGCTGTTATTTTTTTTTAATTCTATTGGTTGATAAAAAGACTTGCATATTCTTGATTGCTATGCTTTAAAATATTCATATGAATGACAAGCATGATGCGAACACCAGTAAAATTGAAATTTTGTCGTGAAGCGACAAATGAGAAGACCAATAATAGAGGGATATGGAATTTAATATAATAGACCTAATACAAAATAATTAAACACGGATGGGAATGAGTGGAGGTGTAGAGTGAGAGGTATATATGATGAAGGTGTATAGTGTGGTAGCTTGTATCTTCCTTGTTCGTCTTCTACAGCTTAGGATGCACAAGGAAACTGCAGGGATGAGCACGATGGCACGAGCAGTGAGTTTGAGGCGCCGTGGAGGGCTTGATTCCACAGGGCCGCGTAGTATTAGAGAATGCAATACTAACCTTTACACTTTTATTTCATTTTACAATATACATTTACATTATCATCTTCATTATTTTCACTTAGATATCACTATGCATTTTCATCTCTTTTATTCTTTCCGAACACTTTCGTGTAATTTCTTTACTTTTATGCGTTGACTTCTCGCGTTTTTACACAAATAACCCATTATAAGCCTGCGAACAACGCATATAATTAAGTATTTCACATTCGATCCTTTGAGCCTCAATTACTTATATCCGGGAGTACTTATACGTAGCGGACCCATTGCAATTTGTAATCAATTTACATCTTACTTTACGACAAAACGATGTCACAGTATGTTGCACAAAAACTTATCATAGAATTCACTATTTTGTATGGATCACATCATCATCAGCTCATTAAACGTCCCAACCGAGGGGCACGAGCCTACCCGTATAGGGTGATTAGGCCATAGTCGTCCACGCGGGCCCAGTGATTGGACGACTTCACACACAACCTTTGAATCTCTTCGCAGGCGTGCATGAAGGTTTCCTCACGATGTTTTCCTTCACCGTAAGAGCATCGGATAACGTACAGTAAGTAATATTTTCGAAAATTCGAAAACACATTGGTACGTGTCGGGATTTGAACCTCAACCCTCCCGGTAGGAAGGCGACAGTCCACACCATTGAGCTACCGAAGCTCGCGCGATGGATCACAAGGTATGCTTTAATTTCCAAACTGTGGTATGTTTACATCCAGCGTACGGTGTGCAATAAAAGTTACGCTTTAACCTTTAAATCTAGCGGAATAAGGTTTCAAATTAAACTTCATGCATACATAAACAATGAATAAATCACGTCTATTTTCAGTTTTTAGCAAGGAGCGTGATTGATAGATGATATTTTTAAGCGCTTCGAATGATAAATATTATTAAAGTCTACGTTTCGGCCATTCATAGACGACAGCGACTTTTATTTCAAAAGTAATGACATAATTTTTAATTATAAATATATTTTTAAGTATAAATATGTTATAAATAATGTTTTATAATAAAACATGTAAACAACACAGGCATACTCGTAATATCTGAAGTCAGCATGGTTTATTTTTGTCTATGTTTGCCGTCAGAACTATTTTTGACTGCATTGATTTACTAAGAATGTGTTGTTATTTAAGACATGTTGCTAATTATAACTTTTCATCATCCTGAAATGCTATGCATATGCATCAATGACCTGATACCCCATCACTATTCCATCTGGTGAGCATGAAGGATACGTTTTAGGGTTACATCATTTTATGGTATTACGAGAGCCAAACTCTCGTAATCATCATAGTGAATAACGCATCTGATTAATAATCATTCCAGTCAAGGAACTATCACCATGGTTGGACACAGGATGAGTGACAGTGTCAAAGATTACCGGATTCCTTCCGTAGGATATTTTTATACATATGTATGTGCATTTATGGTATGTGGGTTAAACAATTTGAAAATTTGACAATAAGTTACTTAAAAGGCAACAAGTTAGCTAGTAAATAAAAAGCTCGCTTAATATCACTACACTGACTCCGCTAGCGCTTATGTCTCACCGTCCTGTTAATGAAAATCCGATATGACTGCCGCGAGCGGCTGATCGCGCGGCGTAAAGCGGGCGCAGATTACTTGGCTAGATGCCAACGGCCTCTATTACATTTCGGGAACTACCTGGCTTTTGGTATTTTTAATATTATATTGAAACCGTAAAAATAATACTGTCAAAATATATGACTATAAAAATCCTTTTTGATCATAAGCGGTATTATTACAATTTGCGGATTCAAACTTGCTGTAGCTGGGAATCACAAATAACGATTATATTGTTTGTAAGTGTTGTTAGTAAGTATCACCTGCAGAAATTGTCACTTTCTTAAACTTTTGAATTTGTTAACAAAACTTTTTCTAAGATTTCTTAATATGATAAATACTTCTGTTCATAAATCTGTAAAAATAATATATCCAGCAAATAATATAATGAAATGCATATTTATTCTATATATTCTTAATGCACCATAAACAACTTAATGCCTAGAGGCATTCTCTACCAGTTTATTTTGCTATCCCAGAGGGCACAGAAAAATGAGCACCTGAAATGGAGACTCATTTTAAGAAAGCTAGTCAATATGGTTTTTGAGGTATTTCCCAGAGGTACTGATCCCACAGTTTTGATGCACGTCGCAGGAATAACGATAAAAACGTGCCGTCAAGAACTTCAATTCAACAGGACGGTGCCTATAACATCTTAGATTTTGTGTCATGGTACGGTACGCAGCTTAGACATGGGCACTGACTGCGCGATGGGTAACAACAATAACTTATTAGACAAATGAGTCAGTTATTCTTAGGGACTCTCTTAGGGATGCAATTATCATATCTGCCCAATTTAACTTGCAAAAACCTACAAGCTACCCAACCTAGTTTGGGTCACATTACTTTTTTGTAGGACTGTACGACTTCATTGTAGGACTTCCGTCTTATCCATGTCTCCAATCCCGTCGAGTGTCGTATCGTTAAATATGTCTTTCAAAAATAGTGTAAGTGTGTGAAAGTTTTTTGATACAACACCTTGTTTACGAGAAATATAGAACTCAAAATAGCTCACAAGACATATTTTTCCGAAAATATAACAATACTCGTAACTAAAACGTCTGAAAAAGAAAACACCTTTTCAAATAAACAAAGACCCGGTTGCTAAAAATAATCACCGAAAAAGGAAAAACAAGCTCTTCATCGTATATCTTTCATGCAAGCGAGGTGACAAACAAATATGTAAAGTAATTATTTAAATACATATTGCCGTCTTTTGTTTGTTTCCCATCTGCAATACCGTGAAAAAATAATGTTTGCACTATATGGTAGACTTTGCTTATCGCTTTTCAGTGGGTAGTTTTAGCAGTCGGGTTTTACATATTATATTTTTTTTAAATATTACATGATAAATGTATTTTGTTATTCAGAATTATTTAAAAATAATAAGGTAAGGTACTTGTTAAAATATACAATATATCTTAGTATAAAACAAATTCTAAAAGTGCATTTGAATGAGGCTGGGTTCCCAAAACTTTGGCAGCATACCTCCTCTAAATAGCAATACTTATTCTTTGACTATGGAATCGGCTAGCTCTCTCTAGTCTCCCGTAATTTAATCAAACGCACCGACAAATCCTCAAAACAATATTTTCGCCTCGTTTACCCAAGGACCCATCGTTTCAACCGCTACCGGCATAAAACAATATATATTACCGATTTCTATATATATGCGAAAATTCGAAAGAAAATTTTAAATAACAAACGATATTATTGACAAAACATGTAAATTGAAATAATTTCTTATTATGCCCCTGGGATATTTTCATTTACAGGCATTGTGTGAAGCAACTTTAGTGTGTGTTGTTATACCTTAGTGCAAGAATGTAAAAATAATAATGTGTGCGTCCATATCGAACAGTTTGATGTAAGTGTCATGTAGGTATAAGTATAAGTGAGTGTGTGTATAGTTTTTATATATGATAATCCGTGAATCTGTTTAGACTACAGCTGGGAATTGATAAATAAAAGAGGTGTTTCTTGTAGACTATTTATTCCGCAACTGGCGCATACAAGCATTATTTGACGTACGTCTATATAATATTAAAACTACCTACTAAATACACAACATCTCCACCCTTATTTCTAAAACACATACACACTAATCAAGGTAAGTAAGGTAATAATCCGTCAACCTATACAATGCTTATTATAAAACATAGTACATAAAAACTTAAGGCCCAGAGAGCGCAATCCACAGCATAGAGGAACTAGACCAACATCGTTCAGCGTTAGTCAATTTCAAACCCATAGCGTACAGGTGGCTGCCGGTTTCTTAAGGGATACCTACGTTCCTCTATGATTGGACCGCGATCCGGGATAGAAACCGGTTGCCCATGCGGCGCCGACGCCTCGTCAGACGGCATTGGTACCGTGCCCAAGCCTGGGTATAATAGATTACCACTAGTCCTATGTTCTTTCAATTGGGAATCATATAAACTACTTTCTGTCCGATCGCGGCTCTTTAACTGATCTATATGACGATGTATGACGGTATTGTCTTCTGCAGTTAACCGATAGTCAGTATCACCTAGCTTTTCAATTATGTTTCCTGCTCGCCATTTTACGAGGTCTCCATATGACCTATACCAAACTGTTTCGCCCACTTTCAACTTCCTCACACTTCCCCAGCACCAACCTTTTGTTGAATTTGTAATCTTTTTACTCGGGATACCCTATCCGGTTTCAAACAATCCAATCGCGTGCGAACAGACCGCCCTAATAGTAACTGAGCTGGGCTGTCTCCGGTAGTGTTATGTACCGTATTTCTATACATTAATAAAAAACGATTTAACGCACTATTTATCTCTACCCGTTCCACAATTGCCTTTTTAATTACTCTTTTCATATTTTTACTGAATTTTCAGCCGCGCCGTTTGAGGCTGGGTGTATGGTGCCGTAAAAACATTTCAATACCGTTATTTTGGCAAAAACTCTCGAACTCTGAACTAGAAAATGGTGGGCCGTTATCACTAACTATTTGTTTTGGCAGTCCAAACCTAGCAAAAACTTCCCTGAGTTTATTAATCATTGATTTAGCTGTGGTTGTGCCCATTTGGGAAATCTCAATCCACTTTGAGCAAGCGTCCACTAACACTAAGAATTTCATACCTGCTATTGGTCCCAGAAAGTCTTTGTGAATTCTCGACCAGGGCCGGTTTGGCCAGGGCCAGGGGCAAGGGGTGTGCCCCGGGGGTGCGTTGCTGACCGCTGCACACACTGTGCATTCCTTAAAAAATTTTTCTATTGCCTCGTCTACCCCCGGCCACCAAAAGTAACTACGAGCCAAACTTTTGGTTTTCACTATACCCATGTGTGAATCATGCAGTTCTTTAAGTACTTTCACTTGACATGCTCGCGGAACCACTACTTGATAACCCCACATTATACATCCCATTTCTAGGTATAATTCAGCTTTCCTATTAAAATAAGGTTTTAATTCTTTTATATCTACCTATTGAGGCCACCCATCCTTAATATAACATACATTTCTATTGAGCAAAACATCCCTTTGTGTTTCTTTTCTTACAACCTCGTTATCTAATAAAAGCGCGTCAGTAGCGAAATGCAAGTAGGTTGCTCTTGCTTTTCGTTTAACCCTTCTTGTGCGTTGCAATAAGACGCGACAAAGCGTCAGCTGTATTGTTATCTGAACTCACGTATTCTATACCAAAGTCATAGGCTGATAAAATAATTGGCCAACGTTGTAATCTGCTAGCCGTCATGTTTGGTACTCCGCAATTGGGCCCGAAAATACTAACTAGGGGTTTATGGTCCGTGCGCAATATAAATTTCCTCCCATAAACATATTGGTGGAATTTTTTCACCGCAATAATAATCGCTAGGGCCTCTTTGTGTATCTGACTATAGTTCGGAGTCGCGCTGCGCCAGCACCGCGCCCAGCCCGCGCGGACCCGCATCGCACGTCACCACCGCCGTCAGTGACGCATCGTAGTGGGCCAACACCTCGGCACTCCCTAGCAACCGCTTTACCTCCTCAAATGCCAAATTATGTCGAGTACCCCAGTGCCATCGGTTATTTTTCTTTAACAAATCATACAATGGACCCACATGACAACTTAAATTTTTAACAAACTTCCCATAGAAATTTATCATGCCTAAGAAAGATCTAAGCTCTGAGACCGTTCTAGGTGGCGTCATTTTAAGAATTGGCGCCAGTTTATCAGGGTCCGCTCTAACGCCTTTGTTACCAATAATAAATCCTAAGTACTTTACCTCTGGCAAAAAGAAATCACACTTTTCTTTCTTAATTTTAAGACCATGATCTCTTAAAATTCCTAACACTTTCTCCGTTATTTGTATATGCTCTGACCTTGACCTCGTGGCGATTAAAATATCATCCAAAAACACTGTTACACTCGATATATCTTTAAAAAGGTTACTCATAATTCGCTGAAATATTCCTGGACTCGAGGCTAAACCGTAGACTAATCTTTTATATTTGAATAGTCCCCTATGCGTATTCACTACCGTTAGCCGTGTGGAATCGTCCCCGCTATCGTTACATAACAATATTTGATTATAGGCTTGAGATAGATCAATTTTTGTAAAGTACTGACTACCGTTTAACTCAGTGAACAAATCCTCAATCTTTGGTACTGGATATTTATCAACTAACAATACACGATTTAAAGTTGTTTTATAATCGGCACACAATCGTAACGAACCGTTCGGCTTGTGCACAATTACCAATGGCGTCGCCCAGTCAGAATGCTCGACGGGCTCGATGATTCCTGCGCGCAACATCGCGTCGAGCTCGGCGTCGACCCGTGAGCGCAGTGCGTAAGGCAGGGGCCGCGCGCCAGAACACCGGTTCCGCTCCCGCGCCGCAACGGCAAGCGTGCACGCTCCCCCGTGAAACACCCCAGGCCATCTTCAAACACTTCTTTAAACCTGGAATTGAGATTTTTAACCAAGTCATTTCTGTCTACCTGCAACATTTGAATATTTTCAATGCTATTTACGCTTATTTTTGGAATTGTTATTTCTAATTCGGCTAGCCATTGTCGACCCAAAAGATTGGTTGTGCCTTTACTAATTATATATAAATCTAATATCTTAGTTAGCCCCTTATAGTTCACTTTAACCCTTATTAATCCTAACGGTCGTATTTTACTACCGTCATAAAATTTTAAAACCAACTGACATTGTTCAATAGGTACATTGTAGAAACATTTTTCATAAACTGCTTTACTTATACAAGACAAAGCTGATCCAGTATCTATTTCCATTCGGATGACCTGACCGTTAATTAAAATATGTACGCTCACCGGCTTATAACGTCCTAATGACATTTGGAACATCGGCTCCTCTTCGTCTCCACTGGCCCGCTGATGGTCGTCGTCCGCTTTGCCCTGCTGCTCCTCCACCCAATGCGCGTGCGCCCGTCGCCCGTCGCTTTGACCTCTGACCTCCTTGTACGACCCTGCGACCGCCACTATTAACCGCTGCTATTAACTGCTGCTCCCTTCGCGTTGATAGATGGACTCCCATACTTGTGACCAACATCCCTGTTACTGTCCACCGGCGCAAATGTACACACTCGGCGTAAGTGCCCCACTCGCTTACACCGACTGCATGTATAATCTCGAAACTTGCAATCCTTGACCACATGACGCTCGTCCCCACAGGCCAAACAGCCGTTCCTTTTCAAATAGTTTATTTGCACCGCACGTCCCGTATTGGCCCGTGTCGGCTGGATAAATGACGTCACTCCCGCGTCCACTGCATACGCGTCCCTCTCGGCCGCTTCTAACGACAATGCTAAAGCTACCGCACTGCTGAAGGTCACCTTGCTTTCTGCAAACAACCTCTGCCGTATTCCGTCGCTAGATAGTCCACACACAAACTGATCCCTTAAATTTACCTCTAATGATGCACTAAAGTCACAAAACCGTGAAATTCTCTTTAATTCTGTTACAAACTGTGCTATCGATTTGCCGTTACATTGTCTATTTTGACGGAATTTGAATCTTTCCGCGAGCACTGACGGTATCGGTTGTAAAAATGTTTGCATTAATCCCACTACCTCTGCGTATGTTAGGTCTTTAGGCTTCCTAGGACTGCATAAATGTGTCATCAAGTCGTATGCTGCCTCGCCGACTACCGAAATCAGCGTCGGTAATTGTAATTCCGCCGCCACACTGTTCACTACAAAGTACATTTCCAGTCTTTCACAATATGCACGTCAATTCCCGCTGTCCACATTGTACTCGCCTAATTTTCCAACAGACATTTTTTTTTCCGTTACAAGCATTACAAGCAATACAAGCATTATTTGACGTACGTCTATATAATATTAAAACTACCTACTAAATACACAACAGGAATAAAGAAATCAACATACATAAATTACATATGTGAAAAACATAACCCTCCTGCGGCATTCGGCTTAAAACTGTTTGATGTTTGCTTTCGGATTCGTCATTTAGCTCATTCCAGAAACCAAGAACCTATAATTTAAGTCTTTATATTATT
>PQWD01012973.1:0-13044 GCA_019425675.1 Leucinodes orbonalis | reverse complement strand
CGGAGATTCAAGTAGGTCATCTAAGGACAGTGAAGTATGATTCGTCAGTTTTTTTATTCATTAAATGTTGTATTAATCCGAATGGTAATGGGTTATAATAGCGGAATATTATCCATTAACCTTGGTACACACTTTCTATAGATAATACTTAGCATAATAACAATGATCTAATTGTGTGGAGTATAATATAACGATACTTCGAACTACAGCGATAATTGACAGAATGATACATCTCATAAAATGCATCTGCAGCCTTGACGGAATGACGTGATACGCGATGGAAAGTGCATAAGAGGAAAGTTAAATTAACACCAAAGACGGTGCAATAAATATATTTACTTAAGTGTTTGCGTAAGCACTTGTAAACACCTTTTTGAAATTATAATATATTTTCTTCATAGACTTCATAACGCTCAATTTTAAGACAAGATATATTTTTTTATTAGAGATATAATACAGATACTTATTTTCAGTTTATTACAGATCCGTATATTCGATTGTGTTCCCTTTACGTAAATGTATACTTGTAGAGCAGAGCGTAATACCAATTATAATGGTAGTATGTATAAAATCATACACTTAAAAGCAGTGAGGATGTAGTAATCCATTCAACAAATAATATCTACAAATTTACATGATTTGCTCCACTATCGTTACTAATTAGATGACATTTACTAGCAGACTGGTTCTTTTTTAAAGAAAAAGAAACAATTTGGAATGTCGGCACCAAAACAGATTAAACTTTAACGTTTTTTAAAAGTCAGGCTAATTAAACTTTTCCACTGAAAATTACTCTTTAATGTTAATCCATCTTTTACAATGACTTGTAGTGATAGAGTCTATAGAAGTGGAACAAAAAGTGTTTTATTTAACAACGTCTTCAAGTTACACTTTAGATTATAACAAATCACTGTGTAATACTTAATAAGTACTAAGTCAAATTAAAAGTCCTTAATACACTATTTGTACACCATAAACAAGAGATGAATACTATTTTAGTATTTATTTTATCTGTGATACTATTTTTTTAAAATATCTGTGCAATTTTTTTATTCCTGAACTACGCGCAATATTCTGATTATGCAGAAGTTAGTTTAATTAAACGTTTTTTTTGTTTGTACCTACAATGTTCTTTTCACCTTTCTTTAACGCTGATAATGTATAATAGTAAATTTTCATTAGTAACTGAATCCGGTAAAATGGGTCCCGAAAGTTTCGTTAAGTTTTTGGCAGGATCCACAATTAGCTAGTTATATTAGCAATACCGCTGAATGATGATGATAATTGATTAAATAAATCAGTCAGTATCTTTTTTAACACTCAGCACTTTGCATTTCGTAAGGTTTCGTGAGGTTTTGCCAGAGTTCAAATTGTCTTTTCTAAAACTATTGGAAATATCTTTTCTAATATTATATTTGCAGGACCGGATCTTGCAGTCAACACTTTGCGTGAGGTCACATCAACGTGTGAGAAACGCCAGTAAAATATGTTTTATTTATAACAGAGAAAAAAACTATTCTTACAACAGCTGTTCGGTACGGAGTTATCGTCATTTGGAAACTTTGCGTAACATTAAAGTTATTTTTAAATTGATTTGGACAAGAGAATCTTTCCGTATATTTATTTTTATTTATTTATTTGGACAACAAAACAGAACATTTTAAATTAAGTATCTAGCCAATTAATATCCTACCTACGTTGACACATCATTTTTTTTTTATTTTGCACTTAGTTGAGTTCATTTATAATCATTTACAATAATTTACAGTATTATTACAATTTATAACTCATTCAAAATAAGTTGAGTTGCCCGTCTGAACACATTCATTCTGCCATCAAAAATATCTCCACTGATAATTAATTGTAGAACTGATACATTCTTCGTATGGGGTTGTAAAAGGATAGTTGAAATGATTATAGAGGTATAATAATTAGAGAAGATTATTGATTTCCAATATAATTGGTGTGCAGTTGACAGTTGAGATCCTGTGTATCAACTTTTGGAAACGGTGTGGTTTAATGACAATAATTATTCGATTAACTAGATGTTACCCGCTAGTCGAGAGCATTATTCGGAATCTATTTGACGAACGTGACCGTCAAAACTACAAAATGTTATTTAGCCATTGATCTTTTCTACAAATCTCGTACAACTACTTAAAAATTGGCAGATAATTTAATTCAATTCAATTCTTTATTGCCTAATTCAATTGAATTCTACGACGTTGCCATTCCACGTTTGCTAATTTTTCGATTACGGTTGCTGCAAGTTTTTACACACATGGTTATTCACTTGCATTTTCAACCATTCTGAGAAAATGAGTACTCACTATGCGTTTTGTCGCGGGGTCCAACGCCGACTCGCGGACATTCATAATCTAAACATACAATGACTAGACCATGGAGCAGAAAAGCGAACACCAGTCCATCCCTTATTAATCCAAGTATGATTCTCGATAAGAGATCCATTATACTCAGTATCGAGAGCACGTGCATCATGGCCGCGAGATTGGCTTGGCGCCATGCTGCAGCATTGTTTACATTTATACCAGCACCCGGCTGATTAGTTCCATTTTTATCACGCTATAAATCATCGGAAAGTTCAGAACTGAATATGTGTACGCATGCAATATTGATGAGAATGAAGTAGCGGAGTACTATTATTAAAAGTGAAATTAAGTACTTAACTAAAATTTTTCTACAACCCACTACGACTCGTCGACTCCATCGGACTGGCAAAATGACATTATTAAAAATGTAAGAAGTAACATATAATAATGATAAATCCCGCCATTAAAGAGTGACTCATAAAAAAGATAACTACGTTTCAATTTTTTTTTAATCAATTTGAGATAGATAATGTTTTACCAAAGAATTTGTAATTGTAACCAAATCAGCAAAAAGGCATTCCCAGGGCCAAAATCTGAATGCAACTATATTTTAATAATAATAATATTCTGACGAAAGAACTGAATATTATTTAAAATCAAATTTAATAGTATCACAACAAAACTATGCGAAAAAAAACGAATGTGGTAGTTAGGTTAGTATTGCCAGATACGTATTATTTATTGCTATCCAAGATGAGTAATTATTAGTGATGTACGAATATTGAATTTTTAACATTCGCGAATGCGAATGCGAATGCGAATATTTATCTTCAATATTCGCGAATGCGAATGCAATGCGAATGTTAAATTTCAAATAAAGCGCGCGACAGTGACAGTTGACAGTTTTGACTAAATACTTAGTTTTGACTAAGTAACTTTTGAGTGTAGATTAAAGGAAACATTATTTTGTTTTTTTTTTTAAGTTTTAACAAATAGTTAAGTATTCTTATTTGTTTGTTTTGTATTGAAATGTATATTTCATTAAAAGTAAATATTTGGTTTGAGTAAAAAGAAATTATAAACTTATTAAATAATGGTTATAGTAATAATAATCTACTAAATAAATGCAAACCTTGCATAGTTTTATCAAAGCTGATTAATATTATACTTAATGTGATTAGATCTCTGTAGTTCTTTTTTTCATAAAAGATACTTTAATTAAATTAGTTTTAACATAAGGTATGGTAATATTAGAAGTTTCTTTGTTAAATAAAAATAATATTAGTTTGTTTTTTGTAAAAAGTTTGAAAAAAGAGTTGAGTATTCCTTATTTGGTTTAAAAGAGTTAAGTATTCCTTATTTGGTTGTTTAAGTTCATATTTCATAAATTGTCATTATATTTAATTGTTCAAAAATATACTAATAATATAAAGAATATAAAACTAAAGCCAAAGGTTATATATGTATAATAGATCGGATATTGAAGTTTAATGTTGTTAAAAGTAATTATTGGTTTTAGTAAAAAGACATTGTAAACTTTATTTAATAATGTTATAGTAATAATCTACTAAAGAAGAGCAACTTACATCGTTGTAAACAAGGCTGATTAGTATTATACTTAGATTTGATTAGATCTCTTTCTTTCGTTAATATTTTATTTCGTTCTTCTTGTTAATATTTTAATATGCCTAAAAATAAAAAAGGTTAAGTTTTTCATATTATGGAACAGTCAATACACATATGATTAAATAAAATATATAAAGCTTCCTTATCTATTGTGTTTAATTCATATGCATCTATCTATATAATAATTTCCTTTTAGTTTGATAAAAACATTCGCAAAATATTCGCATCGATTTTTGCGAATGCGAATGCGAATGCGAATATCGAAAAATATGCGAATATTCGCGAATGCGAATGCGAATGCGAATATTCGTTACATCACTAGTAATTATATCAATATTGGTTTGTGACCGAGGCACGAGGCCCCTTGGACCGCGAGGCCGTAGGCGGAGGCCCACGTCGCCAACTCCTTACTCGCTCGGCTACATAAAATACATCACAGGTATCAAGCCTGCACGTAACTAGTATTTACTAGTTCTCAATTAGAACGTTGAGGCACGTATAAGCAATTTTAAGTCCGTTGAAGCTTATGCAGAATTACGGTCATGTTCACTTTAATAACGACAAATGGCGTAGTTCGCATGTAGCAAGCATTACAAATTCATTAAAGCAAAACGGTATCTATGTTTACTACTTAGGAGAACTAAACTCGTGCTGTGTAGAACAAAAAATACGTTAGTTTTCGTAAGTAAGTTTATTTGGTATTAATGTAATTCAATATCTTAACATAACATAGGTACTGGCATATGCTTTGTTGTGCATAAATAGGAAATCCGAAGGATCCGACATCAAAATTATAAAAGAATTATTTAATCATTTCTATTTACGTAGCTAAAATTTATTTTTGCTTATTAGTTTGAAGTCGGTTTTTTTGTAAAGAATTACTTTTTTACAATTTTGAGAGTTTTCGTTATAAAAATAATTACCGAAATAAATTATTATAGTATAATAAAGTAGTAATTGCACTAAGTCGACTTTTAAAAGTTTGATTTCTCTGGTCACTCTTCATCAAACCCTGGCTCCTTTATTATGAACCTCCACCTCTAAAGTATCCTCTTTCCAACAAAAAAAGAGTTATCAAAATCGGTTCATAATCGACGAAGATATCTGATATAGAAAAAGCATATATACGGTCGAATTGAGTTACCTCCTTTATATAAGTCGATTAAAAATATTTTTTGTCAGTTGTTTGTTCCGGGTAAACTCAAATGCTATAGCCATTTGATTTTACCGTTTCCAGATTTGGACAAGACTATTTTTGGCCGGTAGCTGATGTATTAAGGAAAATCTTAGGCCACTTTTATTTGTGATTTTCAGTTTTGTTTTACTGCAGGAGAATATCTTATACAGCGGATAATACAATAGGTAATTTATTTATAATTAGCTATAGTTATAAATAAATTAATAGATTAAACATAAATTGTATTGTATTTATTTATTTAAATGCAAATGAAATAACAATAATAATTGTTTCAGACAAAGTCTATATGAATGGGAATGTCGTTTTGATTTTAATTTATGGATTTTTTAATTTCAATAATGTTCTTAGTTTTAGTGAGAAATAAAATTTTATATGTAATGTTTTAATGTGGGTTAAAAAAACGAATTTCATTTTTATTTATTTTATTTTATACTAACCAACCAGCCATCTTTACTAGTCACCAACCTCGACCGACAATTAACAATGTCACTATACAGTCACTGCGATACTTCAGCAAGGGTTTAGTGTACCGCCATCAATCTTCCCGACAATGGTGCGAATGGGACGCGTAAAACAATCGTTCCCGAGACCATCTGTTACTGTCAGTATCCAGACACCTTGGCTGTGAACTTACACCTGTCCCTTCTTCACGACCAGGGTCCCAATTCTGATAACAACGAAGGCCCCGATTCTGTTAATTTTGAAATGCGCTACTAGCATCGATATTGTCTCAATAGTAAGATTTTGCACTTATTGGTTCTGTTTTATGGTAGATTAAAATTGGTAACACCATTAGACAACTCATTCTACTATAATTGAATTTTGAATCATCAGTGACATCCTTTCTTTTCTTTGGGAACCTAATACCATGTACATATAGTTAACATAAAAGTTTCACAAAAAAAGATTAAATTATAAATAAAGATGTTTTGCATTCCAACAAAACATGGTTTTAATACGTATTTTTTGTATTGTACTTTATAAAATTAATTGGAAAAATTCCGAAGTTTATCGCAAGGAATTCACAAAACGCTGACATTTGACAAGAATGACAAGTAAAGTAAGAGCGCGGGAATCGACATCCTCTTGTGTTGAAATTGTGAACCTGTTAATTTCTTAGTAAATCGAGAAATTCATAGACAGCTTCTTCACCTAACGCTATGTGTTTTAAGAAGACACATAATTATAGCATTACATTGAGCAATTCGATAAATTATTATAGCTCTTAATTCAGCACGCCCACGCCAACCGCGCCACCGCACTTTCGCCGCCCTCTGTCACACTGAGTTTAACATCTATATGACCGAGGACGTTATCAAAGATAATGGATTTATTGTTTCTGAACAAATAAAATGCAACGATGCTGATTATCATCTGGTCGGAATTTTTGATGTTAATAATAAAATAAGTGAATAAAACATTAGTATATTATGAGCTGGTTAACTCGATACTTAAATATCCGGAAATTTTAATTAGCAATAAAAATACATATAAAACTTACTTACCTCAAAGTTGTAATGATTTCATGTGTTAACAGAAAGTTTACATTTTGAAAATCGCCGTAAGATTATGAAACGTCCGAAATGGAAAAAAAATTGTACAGAAATTAATTGAAATATATATTTTTTTATGTATGTACCAGTATCCTCCGTAGTGTCTTTCTCGTGAAATATAGTGTTTTACACTTTTGTGTTTCGGAAAGAGGGCACTATAGCTAGTGAAACCACTGGCTATCAGGGACTTTAAATCTGAAATCTTGGGTGACGGACACAGGATAGTGTTGACGGAATAGAATGACATTTCTATATATTTGTAACCAGAAATATTATTTATGTAATAACTCCGAAACAGCCTCCTACTTGTACATTGCACACATTACATTTTTGTACAAAAAAGAATGACGTGAATCAATCTTTTTTTTCTAATCTTACCTGAGTATTTCTAGTGAATCCGTAGCCCAAGAATCGCTCGTCGTGCGCTGGCACGGTGTCTGGTGCAACATAAAAGGGCTCATACAGCAGCTCGAAATTGGTCACGTTGTGACTAACGTGGGTCTCCATGCTTTCGTTGCCGCCGCTTGCTTCCCATCTGGAATTGATGCCAATATTAGCATTGGTAATAAAAACCAAAGAAAAAGTTAAATACCCCTAGCTAACAGAAACAGAAAGCAAATTATTTCGGAGAATTAGCCAGGGTATCACATGCAAAATTAAATATTAAATTCATTAAAATATTTTTTTCTTTTAGTCTAGTTCGTACAGACACTAAATACTCCAAGTGTATTGAATGGCTCAACAAAATAAAAATAAAATAGCAGCTTTTAAACACATAAAGTCTTCAAGTTATATAAACCATCACTAACCTTGAAAAATTTGATGCATACTGGTTATAAATAAACCCTTTCTATGGAATGGTATCGCTAATTTATTCTTAGAAAGTCTAAGCAGATCCGATTTGTTTGCTGGGAAATTTGCAACTCTTCTGTCTAATTCATACGTAGGAACTACATAAGCGCACAACGGGCACTTGGGGGCACTTGCTAAGAACTTATCTAAAGCTTCAGCCATGCCTCTGGAAGGCACTATATCTACATCAACAAGAAAACGTATGGCGTGTGGCAGTTCCTTCTCGCAAGGTTCCGCAAATGGTTCTGGGGATACGGGTGCCTCGCTCTCCAAGCCACTGTATCCGGTCTTCTTTCTCCAGGAGGCAGAGGCGTCGCCTCACAATCTTTCGCCCAGCTCGGTATAACACCCTGAATTCCAGGTCTTTCAGAAGAAGTCGCAACATGCAATGCAAGTCTGGAGTATACTTCTGGTTGACATCTGAACAACCACATCGCAAATGCACGCAGAAGTCTCAATTCATCGCCTGCCACAAAAACTGCTACCGATATAGGGCCCGACCAATGGGCTGCGATTCGGAGAAGCTCGTGGAGCCTTTCTATAGAGCTCTGCGTGGCTAAGCAAACGTGTCTGTTCATTGATAGTTCGGCGTACATGTCTCCCACTGTGGCGTAATCGAACAATCTGAAGGATCTCGATCCGTCCCATCTCCCCAAGCGTAGGTCGAGTCGCGCTATGGGGTCGTCATCCATGGCGCTGTTTGGGCAGTATCGAGGCATGGTCGCACGTAGGCGATTCTGTGACTAGAGGTGTTGTATGCACAGGGCACGATGGTGGATGAAGGAGCCAAACGTTAGCTGCAGCATTGTAGATGATGAGAGCTATTGCTGTTATTGTAACGATGCTCCATTGGCAGCGCCAACGCCACTGTTAACAACAAGTCTTCAATTATTACGATGATCATGATTTCGGTTTCAGCGTATTTTTGATACTTTAAATATACATTTCTAATTTTTGTATTCACACTGCAAAATTTGCTTAACTTATTTAATGGCCAACTGAAGAAAAGATAATCATTAACAAGGGTAAAGAACAGCAAGATTGTATATGCAGAACATTTCTGCCAGAACTCGTGTTCATCTTTGGTTAGCATCATGTCAGAAGTTATATTAAAAATAATTTTGACGCATAGCAGCGTGTTTAAAATCCTATTCATATAAGATAAACTATTCACTAAGTATACGTTAGGCAGAGTGATTTATAACAGAATGAACTTACGATTTTATCCCTCCGAATCTTCGCCATCGGTCTGTGTAATTTGGAATAAGCCATACCGCGCCAGGACCCTGTCATCATCTGACCTTTAGAATCATTGTCGTCCGCCACGTCTGTAGGTAAAACGTTTATCGATTATTACAAATAAAAGCTATATTCAGTAATATCATCCATTACGGGTATCGCTATCATCTAAACGGCTCAACTGTTGTTGTTCTGTTCAGATAATATTAATTTCGATATCGTTTCAAATGTTTATTTTACGGTAATATAACTCTTTGTATTCACACAATCACAATCGAAATGTGCGTGAAAAATATCTAAATTTAAATCATCATCAGCTCATTAAATGTCCCCACGAGCCTACCCGTAACGGGTGTATACTTCACGCACGACCCTTTGAATCTCTTCGCAGGCGTGCGTAGTTTCCTCACGATATTTTTCTTACCGTAAAGCTTCGGATAAATGTACATACAATTTCGAAAAGACGTGGCGGAATTTGACCCTGCAGACTCCAGATCAGAAAGCACAAGTCCACACCAATGAGCCACAGACGCCCTATTTTTTAAACTAAAAAACTTTTTGTAGCAAATGCCGAAGACCCTCTATAACGCTACGCCACAATTAATATGCCGGCAAAATTTTCTTTTCTTGCCTGAATATTTATTGTACAGTATATGTAGAATGCAGAATCTGCAATCGTTCGGAAAAAAATTCGGGTATAATCTTAGATTTCTCTAAAGCTTTTGATAGAGTACACCATTCTGTAACATTAACAAAACTTAATCCGTATGGTATACATAGAAACTTTAGACGGAGGGTCTATTCCTATCTTACAGAGAAACACGGAATTGTCACCAGTAATCTTCTTTTCCAATCACTTTTAGGCAAATTGCTTTATTAGTTAAGCAAAGTTACTACAAATATGAAGGTATCGAGTTATCCACAACATGTGTCCATGCATATTTTACTCAGAACACCTTGCGTCTGATCTACATATATAATTGCCATTGATTTTTAATTATCAATCCTTTATTACAAAACTAATCTTAAAAAAAAAGTATTAGGCACTTCATACAATCAATATGGACGGTAGTAATCAGTCAACTACGATATTTATAAAATGAGAAATAGAAGAAGAGATTCACATTATCATAAATACAGAGAATTTATAACAAAAAGATCACTGTATAAAGCTCATTTCATGGCAGTCATGTTGAAGATATAGTGATATGTGCAAGTTTATGATCCTAAAAATAAATCTTAACAATTTAAAGATTTTGTGTTTAAGTGTAACGTTGGTATATAAGTGACAAACTGTTTGTCACCTAAATAATAAATAGACACCTACCACAAAGGTAATGAATGATCGTGTTGGCTAATATTAATACTCGTAGTAATGTGAAAATACAAAATATTACAAGCAATAAAAATAAAAATGATATCGTCATTTTAGTTGTCACAAAAGAAATTAGTGACCCAAAATATCACAAAAAAGGACCGAAACTATTGCGTGTCGATTAAAATTTAACCCTGAAAATACACATAATCAAACTTGAATCTAGCTGATAAACATCGCAAGGACGATACTAGCTTTACTTACATGCTCGCAACTTTAGCATACTCAATTTAACTTTAAATAAAAAGTTTAATACTTACTTATACTATCTACTTATTAACGGCGCTCTAAATAAATAAATACAGTTCAAAATATTTAAAAATATTGCAACATGTTAAGACATGTTGACTGGCTGTTGCGTGAAATCTATAGGCACTAGTTTTATGAATCTTTATTGTGTAATTTTTAATTTACTAATACTTAATTTTTTTCTAAACACATGATACAAATTCAGATTCAGACCAAAACAAAACAAAAGTTCTTGCTCACAAATGTTTGTAGGTACGGCACGAGAATCGTACCCGGTATATGAGCCGACGTACATTACTTAAGAATAGAAAAGATGTCAATGGTACAAATTTTAATAAGCTCTACATTTCTGTTAACTTATATTCTTTGAATATGCTTCCTGATGTTTTTCCATTCTTTTTAACTCGTCACTTAAATTAAGCACGTACCTACTCAGTTTTACCATAGGCACGATTGTACGAGTAATTTCACCTTCTTAAGTAAACCGAGATTATATGCTATTGCACTATCTTATTGATGTATGAATGAAGTGAATTATTTTTAAATTACGCATTACTTCAGTATTCACAAACAGTTCACATAAACCAATCACGTTATATTATTTTGCAACAAGCTGTTTAGATTCCCATACCTTTGTAAATAAGGTACTTATAAGATCTCATGTAATAAACAAGATCTCATACCTTTTTGAAAGAAGAACGGATTTTATAATAATGCATATTTAATAATCTGTTTTGAGGTTACTATTGCACAAACGATTTATATATTGCATAAAGAAATGTGTAAGCTCAGGCACTAATTATTATATGACATGGGCTAAAAAAATTACATGCAAAAAAGTGGTAAACACTCACCAGTGATATACTGCTAGTGTTTTGGTTATTTTGTTTCCTGGTTCTGATTATATTACAACAAAAACAGATGACAGTCTGATGGCTCGGTGAAGTACCGCGCATGTGTAAAAGCGGGGGCATGCGCAATAAGCAATTGCAATCAAATGAATATTACTGAGCAAAATAATGTTTATGATTATTTTTGTGTGATAATCCATCACGATAATTCTTTCTTATTGTGTACTTATGGATAGTTTGCTTGGAGTAGTAAGTAGCTGATGATGAAGTAGGTATCATCATCATCAGCCTCATTAAACGTCAGTGCAGATCGGCCGACTTCACTCACAACCTTCGAATCTCCTTACAATGTTTTCCTTCACCTTCAATTTCGAAAATATTGGTACGTGGCGGAATTTAAACCTGCGCCCACCCGTTCAGCAGGCAACAGTCCACACCATTGACCCTCCGACGCTCTAAGTAGGTATGTTAGTTCCTAATGAAGCCGATAGCCATTCTATTCAATCTATCGCACTCCCCTGCTGGATAAAGATCTCCCACATTATGAGCCAGATATCCTGGCCCTTCGCTTTTCTCATCCAGTCATACCAGCGACCGTTTAAAAGCCTGAAGATAGGAAGATATATCTCCTGGGTTTTAAGTATATTTATCGTTAACAAAATACCAGTGAACTCATTACTAGTTGGTAGACTCGAAACTGAGTCGTCTAGGAAGGTACCACCGCAGTGAGAGATATCGTCCCGTGAATCATGAGTGTTATATTATCTGTGGTGTTATCAACGGCGGATTCAGGGTGAGGGACATGGGGGTCATGACGTCCCCTTAGATATTCTTAAGTACTTTACTAACGTACATTAACAAAATACCTTATAAGTTCTTAACTTGACTACTACTATGTAACCTACTCCTGGCGCCTAACCTGGATTCGCCCTTGGGTGTTATGCACTTTTGTGTTATAGCTTATTAAACCTTACATCTGTCGTCTCTGGTGACCAGAACAGTGTTAACGGAAAATAATGACTAGGTTGTCATATTAATTTCCTTTATAGTGCACCTGTCATAGTATGGAATATTATTTACCACCAGGTGATGAACTGATCGTCCCGTTCGCTTAATAGAATAAAAAAACTGACATCGAATCTCTGTTTCGCTTAAGTTCATGTAACAGCTAGGTACCTAATCCTTTAGCCACTTGAACACTGTTATGATATGGGATATCTGTGTAACACTTCAGCGAACGAAAATATAAGGCCACACGCACCTTCGTTATTCGCCGCGAGAGAGACAATTTACCTCATAAAAAATATCCTCATCGTTGAACTGCTTACCACTAACGAACGAAGACACCCATCAACCGATATTTACATAACCGATATTCACGTTTTCAGAAGAAATAGGTACAAATGAATCATACAGAGAAATGTAGCCCTGGCAATGGATAATATTGAAATTCGGTTGTTTGTAACAATAACAATCAACAATGGACTACAATTACTGTACAACTACTTCGAAGCGCGGGAGTGCTCTGAATTACGAACGAATGCTTAATATATATCGTGCGTATGGCAACGTGCACTAAATATCACTGATCATGCGATCGACGCAAAATCAATTTACCTACTATCAAACCTAATCCCACATAAAGATTTCATGTAAAATGTTGCTAAGACGACCACAAAAGGTTTGCGCTGTAAAAATGATATCAGATCTCATGTAGAGCCAAGCTTTTGAATCTTCATGACCTAACCCTACTGACCCTTACTTTAACAAA
>PQWD01012971.1:0-54490 GCA_019425675.1 Leucinodes orbonalis | reverse complement strand
TATAATATATATATAATATTATATATATATATATATATAATATATATATAATATAATATATTATATATTATATTATATATTATTAATATAACAGCAATAATATACACACATATATATTGCTGTTATTTTGTTTTTAATTTAAGGATATGTTATATATAAAATAATAATAAATAATAATAATATATTAATAAAAAAAAGGGCCGTATTCAACCAAGCGTGGTCAAAATGATGACGGCACTCGGCAAAGGAAAGAAATTCCTTCAAGACCTGTTCGAGTCCTCGACCCTGGCGTACGACCAGCGCGACGAGTGGTGCGCCAAGTTGAAGACTGCAGGAGAAGGGCAAATGGATCAAATGCAGCAAGTTCAGGTAGGGTTTATAATAATATAAATAAATATACACTAATATTCACACAGCGCCATCTTGCCCCAAGTAAAGAATAAAGCCTGTATAACGGGTACTAAACAACGGATAAACATACTTGAATTATATATTTTTTGTAAATACATACATATTATATATAGAAAACACCCAGACCATTACAAACAGAAATGTTCATGCGCACACAAATGTTTACTGCCCGAGGTTCGAACCTGGAAACCTTGGTGTTGCAGTCGACTCTCAACCGCTACACCAAATAGGTCGTCAATTGAGTTGAATAGTTCAATTGCAATTGAATGGCTTTACAGAAAGATTAAGATATTCTTAAAATGGTCTATTTTCATTTAAAGGGCCGGTCATTGATTTCGATGCTCTCTGGTATTACAAACATACATGGTCATTTACCATCAGATATACATCGTTTGACCCCCTATAGAATAAAAATACGATCTTCAAGTTACCAAATATTACCGGGAACCGAACCCGCGGTTGCGCAATATGCCATTACGCAAGGACAGACGCGGAATCTTATTAGTATGTCACGAACGTTATTAATACTCCAAGTGACATACCGGTTGTGGGCCGCCCATTTAAATATTATTGCCCCCATTCATGCGTAGTGTCAATAAATACTGGGGTTTATAGGACGTAAATGTATTCTATTAACTATAAATAAACTTTAGTTAAATGTATTGGATATACGTTTATTAATTTGAAAACAATGTTATATCTGGATTATTTTTACGTGATATACGAGTGAGCGTCGGTGGCTCAATGGTGTGGACTGTCGCCGGTTAAGCTAGGCTAGGCTGAGGGTCAAATCCCGCCACGTACCAATGTGTTTTCGATTTCGAAAATATATGTACGTCATCCGACGCTCTTACGGTGAAGGAAAACATCATGAGGAAACCTTCGCACGCCTGCGAAGAGATTCAAAGGTTGTGCGTGAAGTCGTCGAACCTGCACTAAACCCGCGTGGACGACTAAGGCCTAATCACCCTATACGGGTAGGCTCGTGCCCCTCGTTGGGGACGTTTAATGAGCTGATGATAAGAACAATACATGACAAGCCCACTGCTACTTCAACTTGCTAATCCGGCGAACTATAGCGTATTATGTCATGTCGATAATCGACAACCCATTTGGTGTAATGGTTGAGTCGTCACTACTACACGAAGGGTGCCAGCTTCAAACCCCGGGCAGAACAAACACGTGTGTGCATGAACGTGTGTGTTCGTATTGGTATGGGTGTTTTGTATGAGTATGATTCTGCATTATTTTGTACCTATACTTCAAATTTCCACACTTCATTTAGGGCTAGATGGCGCCGTATGAATTTCAGTAATTATTTATTTATATTTAACTTTAGAGAAGAAGTTATATGGACAGACAATGGGGATTTTGGGCCTACCACACGTAGTAGGTAAACAACGTAATGCGTTGTGTCTCGCCGGTTTTCTGTGAGTCCGTGGTATTACACTGATTAAATTCGCCCTACCGCTTTTTAGGTTACAAAGTGTACAGGACGGTCAGCTGATGATAGGCCATACGCATGACCATGACAGAACGGCATTGATTGAGACCAACAACTGATGAACAGTAATTATTCTCCGTCAATGCCGCTCTGCGCCCGACACCCGAGACAACAGATGTTAGGTCTCTTGTAATTTTACTAGCTACAGTGCCCTCATCCTGAAACAGAAGTAAAAATCACTTCTATTTCACGGGACGATATCTGTCACTGCGGTGGTACCTACCTAGACGACTTAGTACCGAGTCCACCGCCTAGTGAATAGCCGTGTCGATGCATAGCTCTTCCACACGTTATGACGTTTTGTATTTCAGGAAATGCGTGACCTGCAGAAATCATTCGATCATGAGATGAAACTCTACCATTTCTTAGCCAGTAAGGGGAGTTATGAGAATCAATAAGAAAGAAGAGCAGAGAGAGGAAGAACAGAAAAGAAAAGTAGAAGAAGATGCAAGAAAGCAATTGGAAGCGCATGACAAAATTCTTGAGGATATTCACGTGAGTTTTAATTGTCTTCCTTGATCCTCCGCCTATCTTATCCAGCCGCCACCAGCGACCCTTCGCAAGTCATCGGTCCATCGGTCCGGGCGTCCTACGCTACGCTTGTCGAGACGCGATCTCCACTCCATGACTCATCTGCTCTAACGGCCATCGGTTCTGCGACATACGTGACAAGCCCACTGCCACTTCAACTTGCTGATCCAGCGGGCTATGTCGGTAACTTTAGTTCTCTTACGGATTAAATCATTTCTGATGTTATCCCTAAGGGGGACTCCAAGCATAGCTCGTTCCATCTCTCCGTTCCTAACCTATGACATTAATTTTTTTTGTCACAGAATTAACTCACAATGTATGTACAGAACTACACCCAAGAAGACGACGTGAACAAGATCATAGAACGATTTGAGCTGATCGAACACCGCAACTTTTCCACCTACACACTAATCACAGACTTGTGCGCCGAAAATCAAGTCCTGGAACGGGATTTGGCCCAAACCCGAAGAGACCTAGGTAGGAACAAATACTATAGCGAACTATTTTGATGTAACCTCAAAAAGAGGTATTTTTGTATGGTATTCGAAAATGTTCCGACGGTGAAGCAAAACATCGTGAGGAAACCTGCGCACGCCTGCGAGATTCAAAGGCGTGTAGTCGTCCAACTCGCACTGGGCCCGCGTGGACGACTAAGGCCTCATCACCCTATAAGACTCTTCTAGGGCCCCTTTATTGATGGGCGTGCCACAGGGTTCAATATTGGGACCTTTGTTGTTTTTAATTTACATAAATGATCTCTTTTACTATCCACAAGATTTATGTGAGACAGTATTATTTGCTGACGATACATCATTAATATTTAACGTAGATCGACAAAAGAATCTTTGACGATGTAAATAATATAGTTTCTCGGGTATTTTACTGGTTCACATCAAACAACTTATTTTTAAACTCTAAGAAAACTAAATGTGTGAAATTCACAATGCCGCATGTAAGGCAGGTAGATACAGCCATCACTATAGGTGGTGAACCTATGGGAGTCATCAATTCCACGGTTTTTCTGGGAATCACGTTAGACTCAAAATTGCAGTGGGGTCCCCCATGTTGCAGCTTTGGCAGGAAGACTTAGTTCAGCTGCATATGCTGTAAGAAAGATAAGACGTCTAACTGATATTGATGCCGCGAGACTTGTTTATTTTAGCTATTTTCAGTGTGATGTCCTATGGCCTACTTTTATGGGGGTCTGCTGCTGATGTACAAACTATTTTTGTATTGCAGAAAAGGGCTATCCGTGCCATATACGGTCTTAAATCGCGTGATTCACTTAGAGAATTGTTTAAAGAAATAAATATTTTAACATTAGCATCTCAATACATTTTTGACTGTATCATGTATGTACGCAAAAATTAACATGTGTTTTCTAAAAACTCTGACAATCACGATTTTAACACTAGGAATAAACATAGGCTTGCCGTTCCAAATCTTAGACTCCATAAGGTTAGGATCTCATTCGTGGGGTTAAGCATTAAATATTTAATAAGCTACCACAAAATGTCATTGATTTGCCTATGGATAAGTTTAAATCTCATATTAAAACTACTTTAATGAAAGAAGGTTATTATGATATAGAAGATTACTTAAAAGATAGGGATTGTTGACATGTTGATTCCACGTCTGCACCATTATTATTTTATTACATTTTTATTGTTTCTGTAAAGTTATCGAAAGTTTTTTTATGCAATTTAATTTGATTATTTTCTTCATCATCATCAGCTCATTAAACGTCCCACCGAGGGGCACGAGCCTACCCGTATAGGGTGATTATTTTCTTATTGAGATTATATTATGGGAACTTTGATTTTTATAAATACTTAATACGTTTTATAGACAAATATATTGTAAAAGCACAAAAATTTTTGAAAGGAGTGACTGCTGGATTCTTCTCAGTGGACAACAACAGTCCGAACCAGTGGTAGAATCAAATTTGACATTCATAAGTGTTCTTTATGGACCCAAATGGAATCATGATCATCAGCTCATTAAACGTCCCCGTTAATGAGCTGATAATGATGATTAAAAATGTAAACTTGGTAAAAAATCTAATTTTAATTGAATATAATTTCATTGGTGGTGAATGCTAGGTCTAAATATTGCTTCATCTCAAAAATAAATTTACTTGATGTCTATCTTAAAGTATTACTTATTTAACCTCTTCTCTGCTACTCTGCTCTTCTACAAAACCATAACACCTTTTCCCATGGGTTACAAAATATTGATATTTGCTGCATTAAATAAACAATAGCATCATTTGCCAGATCAGCAGGTTGAAGTGGCAGTGGGCGAGTCACGTATGTCGCAGAATCGATGGCCGTTGGAGCAGGAGTTCTGGAGTGAAGATCGCGTCTTGGCAAGCGTAGCGTAAGACGCTCTCCAGCCCAATGGACTGACGACTTGCGAAAGGTCGCTGGTGGAGGCTGGATGAGGAAAGCGGAGGACCGGGATATCTGGTGCAAAATTGGAGAGACATATGTCCAGCAGTGGACTGCGATAGGTGGGAGAGAGAGTAACATTAAAGCTCTTTTATCGCTACTAAGCATCAACATCACATAATCTGTCGGATTTGTTGTAATGCTAAGAAGTCAGCTACTACACTGAAAGGTCCAAGAACTGTTATAAACAGATATGGGCACTGGATTAGCGTGGTCTACGTCTTATTTTCTTTTTAAAATAACTAAATGCTGAAATCCCAATGAATTCTTAAGGTATTATAATTTACAACCGTGGTTAGTGCTAGACTCTTGTTCTTCATACAGCAGAATGCGCCTCGGGCAGGTGATATGGGTTAGAATTTGGAATCTGACAACCATTATTAGTCCTAATCCCGTAGAAATACCAATACGCTAATCATAAAATAATGTAACATTTCACAGCTGATAGAAGAGAATGGAACGAAATGATGGAAACAAAAAGGCAATCGCACATCGAAGGAATGAAACGAGAATTGGAAGAAAAGAAGACCAGGACTGAAGAACTTAAAATCAAATTAGCAGAACGGGAACAAATGCTGCAGGATAATATGGAGAAATCAATGAAATTTTCAAGTTAGTTCGTTTTTATTATATATTTCAATAAGTCATATCGATTGGATAAAAAAGGTTTTCATAAATTAAATATCATAATGCGACTAATATAGAGCCACCACGATCGCCCTTTCATTTGCTATCCATAAATCCGAGATCCGAATCACTTTTTGGGGGTTTCTCTCTCTCTCTTCAACCTATTGCAGTCCACTGCTGGACATCGATCTTCCCCATTTTGCGCCAGATATCTCGGTCCACCGCTTTCCTCATTTAACCTCCACCACCGACCTTTCGCAAGTCGTCGGTCCATTGGGCCAGAGGGCGTCCTACGCTACGCTTGCCAAGACACGGTCTCCACTCCAGAACTCGTCTGCTCCAACGGCCATCGGTTCTGCGACATACGTGGCCAGCCCACTGCCACTTCAACTTGCTAATCCGGCGGGCTATGTCGGTAACTTTAATTCTCTTACGGATTAAATCATTTCTGATCTTATCCCTAAGAGAGACCCCAAGCATAGCTCGCCCCATTGCGCGTTGGGTGACTTCAAACTTGTGAGCAATCCCGCAGTCAGTTCCATGTCTCAGCTGCGTATGTCATATAGGCTACTGTTGGTTTACAGTCCAGCCCGATGGATCAACTTCCGAGAAGTCTCTGGAAGAGGCAGGATGAGAAAACTGGATGTCCGTGATTTTTGGCGCAGAGTAGTTTATTTAAGTTACAAAGTGTACAAGACTTTACTACTACTGTCTACTTGACAGGAGGTTAGGAAGATTAAGCCGTGGTCAGCTCAGCATTTATTGCTCGTGCATAGCGTCGCCTCTAACTCGAACTCTGCCAAGCAAATACCTAAAAAGGTATTTGCTTGGCAGTGCTTGGCAGAGTTCGTCACATTCGTTCAAATTGAAGCTATAAACTTGAGAATCATCCTATAGGTGGCGAGTGCTATGTGAAAATGGAATAAAATAAATATAAAAAACCATAACCTTCTTCGGCAGTTGGGTAAAGTATAAAGCGGTGGGCATCCCGCATATTTAGTACTTAAAAAAGTCGTTTGATACGGGAATCGTGGGTTTAAATCTAATTTTCGACCATGGCGTTAGTGGCTGAACTTCCACTTAAGCTATTATGCCATCGAAGCTTTCCATTCCAACATCGACGCCTACCAGCAAGATTTTAAACAAACCGAGACTCTCCTCGAATCATAGAGTTGAACATGATAATTACTTAGTGCCAGTTCTCTGACCTGCCGTGTCCAATCAAAAGCGCGTTATATCCACCAATCAGAGACGGGCTGATCATGACGTGCATTAATTATTCGCACTTTAACGGCTGTTGCGTCAGCTATGACACGTATACTAGTAATGAGATTTCATGTAATCGATGGCGAGTCGTCGGCCATCTTGGAATTATACATTTATGAAACAGTCATTAAGAGCGGCGTCCTTCGCATTTGACAAAAATATATTGTGGTCTAGATCTAGGTCTAATGTTAAAATGAAAGTTTAGTTATTTTTCTACTTTGGTTAAAACGCTGTAGGCTGAATCACCTTATTTCTCTGAAAGGAAAGATGATTCCGTGCATCGGATGCTTAGATAAACAAAAAAATAACTCGATTCACAATCAAACAAAAGTCCTCGGCAAAAGTCTACCCATTTCGTCAGTCGGGCCGAATTTTCATTGATAATCACGTCCTTGCTACATGTCATAATGGCATAGTACTTAGTGTGCTCGTGCTTTCGATTTTGTACACTTACGACGTGTTAAGGACAAACTTTATAACTTTCCGTTTTAATTATAACAATTGCTAAACTTGGGGCTAAATGGCGCTGTGTGAATGTCTGTGAATATTTATTTTTTAATTTAATCAATTAAAAACAAACTGTTATGATAACAAGTGGAGGCATATTCACCTAATGGATCCTCACGTCAGCAGAGTCGGATGATTTTCGGTCACCATTGAAGTAAATTTTTCTGGACGACTTGTAGCCTGTTCTTGTTTTTGGTTGACTGATGTAAAAAAAAGTGTGGATTCGTGATATGCTCACAAAAACATCGAAAAAAGTGTTCCGAATGCAGTGAAAGCACACACACTAGTTTCGAACACATTTACCTAAACAAAAGAGTACAAACTGTACTCTCTTCGGCGGTTCGTTTTTGAGGCACGGATGGCATAATTATCTACCTTTATATATACAGAACATCATTGACTACAGCCTAGTCTGATTACGAATTTCGTTTCAGTGTTGCGGCACATATTTTTGTTTATATGAGAAATTGAGAATAGCCCAAACATTTATGTTTTTAGTCATCACTTTACTATAATAAGAAAAGATAATATCGTCTATTTATACATATGTACTACAATATGTCATTCATATTTTCTTTTGTGTCACTATGTCACTCATATGTCACTATTTCTTTAAAATATTTTGCCGGCTGTCAGACGTATCTAATTATTTTATTAGTGTCCAAAAATAGTGGTACCAAACTCTTTTAATTATGTATGTATATTATTTTTCTAATTTGAATATCTAAGTATGTTATTATTATTATTTTATTGTGACGCGAACTTCGGCTTAGGGCGTTGTTAGCAGGGCTAGGTAACATAGTATAAGTTTGGAGAGAAAAGCGACCGGGTACGTGCCGATGCGTCGCTGGCTCAATGGTGCGGACTGTCGCCTTCCTACCGGAAGGGCTGAGGTTCAAATCCCGCCGCCACGTACCAATGTGTTTTCGAATTTTCGAAAATATATGTACGTTATCCGACGCTCTTACGGTGAAGGAAAACATCGTGAGGAAACCTTCATGCACGCCTGCGAAGAGATTCAAAGGTTGTGTGTGAAGTCGTCCAATCCGCTCTGGGCCCGCGTGGACGACTAAGGCCTAATCACCCTATACGGGTAGGCTCGTGCCCCTCGGTGGGGACGTTTAATGAGCTGATGATGATGACGTGCCGATAACGCGAACAGTGACTGGTCAAACCTACAAGGACTCGCGGCAAAGGCCCCCGCCTCGGTCTTGAAGTGTTTCGTGTGTTTTTTTATTATAATAATAATTCTTTATTTTACAGATAACAATGATCCATTAATGGTTATTAACAAAAACAAAAGTGAACTTAAAATTTGGGATGCTTTGCGCGCTTTGTTCGCCGCAATGGCGACAGTGATCTAATCGTATTTTTAATTATACCCGTTTTCCAATTACCTCGAAGTTGATAACTTATTATTTCTTAACAGAATAAATAACAATACCCAATCAAACAGCCTGTGGTGGGATTATTCTAAATCCAGACGTTCGCTGCAAGCAAAACTAATCGGTTATATCCACAGATTTTCCAATACAGGAGATGGGGCAAGCCGCGTTTTTAAGTGCGACAAATGTAAGCTCAACGAGCATACACTGGCTACCAGTTTACGCTCTGTGAGACGAGTCAAGACGCACGAATATTAGAAGAAATTACAGTTTTTTCCAAAATGCCATCCTGTGCAATTGTAACATGCCATCATCGGAATGAATCAGTAAATTTACCAAGAAATATAATTACTTTTCACTGGTAAGAACCGAAAAGAAATTGCGACACTGGGACTGCCTATAAACTTGGCGGCTTGTCCAGTCTAATTGTATATTCGGATGTCTGTGGTTATATCAAATCGCGAGCTGTACAAACAATATCGCAGACGGGGCACGTGATCAATCCCAGATGCTCGATTCGTTGCACTTTTGTTGTGCACTCAAGTTTAAGGGCCGCTGCACTGCTACAGCGATTTATTACTACTTATTTTTAATATTTTAGGCCCGTATTCCCCGCGTATACGACTAAGGCCTAATCACCCTATACGTGTAGGCTCGTGCCCCTCGGTGGGGACGTTTAATGAGCTGATGATGATGAGGCCCGTATTCTAGGACAAGACTCAAGCGTTGATTTTTACTTAAATAAAGTAAGAAAGGGATAGCATTATATACGATAAATAGCGGCATCCCTTTCTAACTATTTAAGTAAAAATCAACACTTGAGTCTAGTTTTTGAATACGGGCTGAAAGTACAAACAGCATACGTGATACGATATTTGGTAGATTAGACTTTTTTCGCTCGTCATCATCATCATCAGCCCATATACGTCCCCGCCACATCCCAATGTGAATTCGAATTTTCGAAATTATATGTACGTTTATCCGACACTCTTGCGGTGAAGGAAAAACTGCGCACGCCTGCGAAGAGATTCCAAGGTTGTGCGTAAAGTCGGCTTATCAGCACTGGGCCCACGTGAACGACTAAGGCCTTTACACCCTTTACGGGTAGGCTCGTGTCCCTCGGTGGGGACGTATAATGAACTGATGATGTTTTGCTATTAGCCGATACAGTGAGAGAGGGTTTTTTAAATAATTTACTATTATTATAGTAATATGTTTTAAGAGATGGCGGTAACCCCCATGATCGCTTTACAAAGCGATCGTTTATATTAAAGCTCTGGTTGTGTGTTAGATACCGTATTGTATTACGAAGAGCTTAGGTATTTGAAATGGAGTGATTATAAAATTCTTGTTCGTTTACTGTGTCCATTTAGACCTTCGGTTTCCGAGAAACAGAACTGAAGGAATTCATGTATTAAATTAGATACGAGACACAAAAGCAAATATATACCTACTACTAATGATATTCTGTATATATAAAGGTAGAAACGCCATCCGTGCCTCAAAAATGAACCGCCAAAGAGAATACAGTTGTAGGCTCTTTGTTTAGGTAAATGTATGCTCAAGCGAAATATGTGTATGTGTGTTGTCGCTGCATTCGGAACACTTTTTTCGATTGTTTTGTGAGCACATCACGAATCTATCACCTGGTGGTAAGTGTAAAAAGTTAAATCATTGCCTACTACACAAAAGAAGAACTGTCAAGGAAATAGCACCTTCCACTTCCGGCGCTCACTGACAGTTAGGTGCTAGTACGTCCGGAAAATTTGTTAAATTCACGATGTGCGAATCCTATTTCCGAGCGTTTTGTGTCAAACAAAAACCATCACTACAAAGACACCAAGCTACATACATCTAATTAAACAATACCAATGAAGATAGATCCTTATAATACGAAAATTTCAAACAAGATTTGTTTGAGATTTTACAAGTTTTGTTTGAATAATTAAATCAAAGCCAAACTAAAACTTTAAGTGCACACATTTCGTACACAGAAGAAATGACCATCTCCAACACTCACCACATGTATTTCTTATATGTGTAATTAAAATTAATGAATATTTTAAATTTTAAATCGAAGCTTAGCGTAGGACGCCGTCCTGTCTGATGGACCGACGACTTGCGAAAGGTCGCTTTTTCAGGTTAAGGTGAACAGGACGCTCAGCTCGCTCACCGGTAAGTGATACGCCTGACCATAACAGTGTTGATAGAAACCAGTAACAGTAGATAGTTATTAATTTTCGTCAACACTGCCCTGCGCTCGTCACCCGAGACGACAGATGTTAGTTGTCTTATACCCGGTAAATTTACAAGTCGCTGGTGGAGGCTGGATGAGAAAAACGGTTGACCGAGATAACTGGCGCAGAAAAACCTATATCAATTAGTGGAATGCGGATAGGCTGAAGAGAGAGAGATAATCTATTCTCATTTTACACTTTTTATTTACTACTTTTTGTTTACTAGGTGGTAGACTCGGTACTGAGTCGCCTAGGTAGGTACCACCGCAGTGCCAGATATCATCCCGTGAAACAGGAGTATTATGCACTTTTGTGTTTCGGGATGAGGGCACTGTAGCTAGTGAAATTACCGGGTATAAGAGACCTAACATCTGTTGTCTCGGGTGACGGGCGCAGTGCGGCATTGATGGAGGATAATAACTGTCAATCAGTTGTTGGTCTTCTTTAATGCCGCTCTGTCATGGTCTGGCGTATCACTTACCATCAGGTGAGCGTCCAGACCGTCCTGTGCACTTATAACATAAAAAAAAACACTTTTATCTTAATTCTTTTAAGTTCAAGGTAACTCTGAAGCTATGGTACTTGTGGTTGGTAGTTTCATTTGTCGTTCAATTATGCCTTTAATGATTTTCATTCAAGTATTTTATCATTAATTGACTCAACTTGAAAGATTATAAATCCTCAAATTAAGAAACAAACTTAATTCCTCAATCTTTTAAAAGTTCTATTTTACAGGATGTTGGACTGTTCCCTGGAACCATTCCAGAATCTTCTAGGGGATAAGGAGCCCTCTTTGAGGCAACTAAATTTGACCCTCAGCCTTATCGCGGAAAAGGTCAAAGAACACATTGAAACAGTCTTTTATTATGTAAGTATACCTAATTATAATATTAAATACATGAATCACCAGATCAAAAAAATCTATTGACACTTATAAAACTCATTTCCTACGAAATTATTGGGTGATTTTACAAACCAAATTTATTTTGTGGTGTAAACGTAAGCTAATAAAAGTAGGTTTTTAAAAAATCAAGTATTTATTATCATTGACAGGAACGTTGCATCCAAAAGAAGAAAGAGAAGACCAGCACATCACGTCTCAAGAAGTACACAGTCCACGCCGAGCCTCCGGGAATATGGAAAGCCACTCCCATCACCAAATTGGTGACGGCAGACCCTTGCCCTTCGTGAGTTAGATATCAGTTAAACGTTCTGTTCTTGAAGTTACATCGAATAATTATGTGCACCTGGGACGAGTAGTCCAGATGGGTAGGTACAACTTCGAGAAGGTTTTTCGTCGAATCCAACTGGAATAAGCATCATTCCGGGAATTAAGGTGGATTTTATCGTCCAAAATACCTCAGTGTCTCAAGACAAAGGTTTTGACCAGTATGTGTTGCCAGTTATAACAAATAGAAGCGAAACGTGGTCGCTCACACAGGCCTTTAAAATGGCAGCTTAGTTTCTGCAGTCGACATATTAGGTACAGGGAGTACCCTGTATGATGAGAAACTCGATTATTTACCCGAGACGACAGATGTTACGACTCTCATATCCAGTAATTTCATTAGCTACAGTACCCACTCTTTTCCCAAAAAACAGCAGATCCTATTTGTTTTTTTATTGGTTTCTTTTTTTCTTGAGACTACCACGAAGCCTAATTTAGTCCGCACTTAATCTTAATAAAAAATTGAGCGTTAGTAGCTCAATGGTGTGGACTGTTGCCTTCCAATCGAGAGGGCGCAGGTACAAGTCCAGACACGTATGTGGTTTCGAATTTTCGAAATTATATGTACGTTATCCGACGCTCGTGCAGTGAGAAAAAAACATCGGGAGGAAACCTGCGCACGCCTTCGAAAAGAATCAAAGGTTGTGCGTGAAGTTGGCCAATCCGCACTGGGCCCGCGTTGACGTCTAAATAATATACACCCAATGGGGTAGGCGCGTGTTCCTCAGTGAGGATGTATAATGAGCTGATGATGAAATCTTAATAACATCAGGTGCGTAGAATCCCGGTGGTTTTCGCGTATGAGTGAGACGAAAGAGCAACCGCTCGAGTACGAGGGTAGACGCTCTGCGCTGTGTGCGCTGGCGGGGGAGCGCGCGCTGGCGGCCGCCGACCGGCTGCACGCGCTGGCCGACTGCCGCGCGCCACGCAGCCGCGCTGTGCTGGCTAGACGGTACCTACACTACTAGACGGAGTGCCCATTATGAAGCTGGTATAACAAACTAGTATAATTTACCCTGTACTGGTGAGACGGTATCTTAACGACATGAAGTTAGTTAATCAATTTGGTTTGATATCAAAATACGACAACTTACTATATCTTACAAATTTCTTCAGATTGATGAAGGTCTAGTAGCTACAAAATAAAGCATTTCAAATGGTAAATATAAATTTGTTTTATTGTAACGACTCCCCATAAGCACGCAATGCTCGCACGACTGGTAGTAACTGCATAGACGACTCAGTATCTAGCCTACCACCAAGTAAAGAAATACAAGTAAATTCAACGTTACTTGTATTCCTTTACTTGGATAAGAAAGCGACCAGCGAGCGCCGCGTCTCGTCCAATTTAGGACTGGATCCGTAGCGTGATTTATGGTCCTCAGCTGACTGATAACCGAACCCTTTTATAAAGCGTGTACACATTAAGCATCCCTTTTGCTCAGCTCAGTTTTAAATTAATGAAACTCAAATTATTGACGGGTATAAGAAACCTAACCTCAGCTAGTTGAAGTGGCAGTGGACTAGTCACGTATGTCGCAAAACCGATGTCAGTTGGAGCAGACTAGTTCTGAAGTGGAGACCTTCTTCAGACGTGTCTTGGCAAGCCTAGCGTAGGATGCCCTCCGGCCCAATGGACCGACGACTTACGAAAGGTCGCTGGTGGAGGCTGGATAAGAAAAGTCCGATTTTCTGGACTGGACTGGGATATCCGGCGCAAATTAGAGGAGACTTTTATCAAACAGTGGACTGCGATATAAGAGACCTAACATCGGTTGTCGTGAAGAGTGCAGAGCAGTGTTGACGGAAAATAAAATAATTACTATTATTAATTTCCTTCAACACTACTTCTGTCATGATCAGGCGTATCACTCATCAACAGGTGAGTGCACTTAACTTCCTTGGAACGTCCCTTTTACCTATGTAGACCTGGTTAAAGTTGTGGGTAGCAGATAGAAGTCCAATGCTGGGGATTGCTCTGCGTTTAATTCATTAGGGGAAGTCTTCGTTCAGCAGTGAACATAGGGGGACCTACGCTACGTGTGCAAACGTGATCTCCACTATAAAACTCGTCTGCTCCAACGGTCATCAGTTCTGCAAGCTTATTCACCATCATCAGCAGCTTAGTCGTCCACGCGCCCAGTGCGGATTGGCCGACTTCACGCATAACCTTGGAATTTCTTCGCAGGCGTGCGCAGGTTTCTCACAACGTTTTCTTTAAACCTAAGTCGGATAAACGTACAATTTTAAAAAATCTAAATCACATTGGCAACAGTCCACCCCAATGAGCCACCGACGGTAAAACCAATTCAAACCAGTTTAATTTATAAAAAAGATACAAAAAGCTTCAAAGAAAGTTCCCTTACAACGCACAATCACCACTCCTGAGGGACCTGCGCCTCCTATAATTTGTTAATCGCGTTATAACTGTGGAGTCTTCTGACGTATTTCGCTAGTCACCATTGTCGGGAAAATTCTAATCTTTCACACCTTGCCTTTTGTCTTAGAGACTAAAAACAACTTTGGAAGTACAAAATAAAGGATTTATAAAGGTAAACTTGATACAATAGACTATTATTTGTACCTGATTTTATTTTTCTGACCAGCATTAGAGTTAGACACACAATGACAGACAAAAAAAATAACCTTTTTTGCCGTTTTGTGTCGCAGTGAAAATGAAAATGAAAAGTGTTTATTCAGTTTAGGTCCTTAAAGAACACTTATGAATGTCAAATGAAGCTACCACTGGTTCGGGAGGTAGTTTTCCACTGAGAAGAAACCAGCAAGAAACTCAGTAGTTACTCTTTTCAAAAAAATTGTGTTGAATACAGATTCATTTGTAATCAAAATAATTATATAAAGCAAATTATATTTTCAATTTTTATCGTATTATGTATTGGTAAAAATATAATAATCTACAAAAGTACTATTAAGCAGTTAAGTATTATATAAATTTAAATAGATGACAACAAAAAAAAAACAAAAGTACGTACGTACGTACGTAAGTACATCATTTATCCGAAGTGCTTCTGCGATTTGTTTATTACTGCGTACGATGCATCGTGATTTTTCTTTGGATGTATTTAATTACATTATCGTCATGATCAGCTCATTTAACGTCCCCACCGAGGGGCACTACCCGTATAGAGTGATTAGGCCTTAGGCGTCCACGCGGGCCTAGTGACGGTTGGACAACTTCACGCACAACCTTTGAATCTCTTCGCAGGTGTGCGCAGGTTTCCACACGATGTTTTCCTTCACCGTAAGAGCGTCGGATAACGTACATATAGGTATTTTTGAAAATTTGAAAACACATTGGTACGCGGCGGAATTTGAACCTCAACCCTCCCGGTAGAAAGGCAACAGTCCACACCATTGAGCCACTGACGCTCTATTTTCTCTCTATGTATGATGATGTATGGTGTGGTATATGAAAACTGTGGAATGAACTTCCACTGGATACATTTCCAGAGCAATACGACCTGGCATCCTTCAAAAAAAGAGCGTACATACATTTAAAGGGCCGGCAACGCATTTCTGGGACCTGAGGTCTTACAAATGTCTGTGGGCGGCGGTGTCACTTACCATCAGGTGAACCGTTTGCCTGCTGTTCAATAAAAAAAAATGTATTTAATTTCAATCTACTTCATTGTACTCATATTTTAAACAACGTCTTTCTATCGGCTAATGTCGGCACTATAAATCGTAAGGTTAACCTGCCGCTTGGTTAGTCTAAGAGGAAATGCATCCTTGACCTTGACAGACCTCACAGCCATTTGACCTTGGGGGAGGCGATAAATATCAAACCTCAATAGGGTTAGAGGTCAGCTCGATTTACGAGGAACGGGAGACAAGTGATGGCTGGAACTAATTTGTTCCTATAAATTTTGTTGAAACATTCACGCAAGTTGTCAGGCGATTTGGAGTGATGGTTGCGAAGTCCGATGCACGAAATGTTCTGGATTCCCTGCGAAAGGAACAAACAAAATATTAAAGATAATATTACCGTGCCTCCGCAGAACTTTGTTTGACTGAATAGGTTTTCTAATTAATCGTCTTCAAATGCAATTTTAATTTCTAGTTACTGCAAAGAAGTTTCATCGCCACTCGAGAACCTTTATCGAGTAAGAATTACTTTCCATGATTGTAATATTTAACCAACCTTACTTATTTGACTACCCATTTGGTGTAATGGTTGAAGACGTCACCTACTAAACCAAGGGTTCCGGGTTCGATCCCCGGGCAGTACAAACATTTGTGTGCATGAACATACCTGTTTGTAATGGTCTGGGTGTTTCTATATATAATATATGTATTTACAAAATATATATTAAGTATGTTTATCCGTTGTTTAGAACCCCTTTATTTCTGGCTACGAAAGGTCGCTGGTAGAGGCTGGATGAGAAAAGCGGAGGACCGAGTATATCTGGCTCAAAATGGAGGAGACCTATGCCCAGCAAAGGACTGCGATAAGTTGAATAGATTACTAGGTTTTTTTTTTCATTTATAGGTAGACATTTCACCGCCATCTCACCTGATGGTAAATGAGTGTTTAGTTAGTTTGGGGCTAGATCGCGCTGGATATTTATTTATTTAAAACTTATACCCTTTCTTTACTAGCGTCTGGACATTCCACTCAGCTCCGGGGACGTATCAATTAATTATCAACCTCGAAATCCATGTTTCGTCCCAATTTTATTAGCCCAACCATTAAAAGTTACCAAGTTTAAATTCAAATTGGATTTGCAAAGATGACAGTCGTACTTCCGTTTGCTAACGATGTTACTATTCCGAACTGACTAAATGCTAGCGGAAATAATTGATTTGCTGGTTTATGATTTAACAAAATACATATTTTGGATAAATATCCGTCAAGTGACTAATTGGGAGCGGATGAAATTGATTTATGGACTTTTTTGTGCTATAAGTGTACAGGACGGTTAGGACGCTCACCTGATGGTAAGTGATAGGTCTGACCATGACAGAGCGGCATTGAAGGAAACCAACAACTGATACACAGTTATTATCCTTCATCAATGCCGCACTGCGCCCGTCACTTTAAACAACAGATGTTAGGTCCCTTACACCCGGTAATTTCATCAGCTATATACAACTCTGTACCGAGTCTAAAACCTTAAATAAAATTATAAATAAAATAAAATATAACTCACTTAATCACTGCATAGTATAAAACAAAGTCGCTTTTTCTGTCCCAACATCCCTATGTATGCTTAAATCTTTAAAAATACGTAACGGATTTTTATGCGGTTTTTTTAATAGATAGAATGATGAAAGCGGATGGTTGATATGTATCATCATCATCATCATCAGCTCTTTAAACGTCCCCACCAAGGGGCACGAGCCTACCCGTATAGGGTGATTAGGCCTTAGTCGTCCACGCGGGCCCAGTGCGGCTTGGACGACTTCACACACAACCTTCGAATCTCTTCGCAGGCGTGCATGAAGGTTTCCTCACGATGTTTTCCTTCACCGTAAGAGCGTCGGACTCACTATTAATTTAGTATATTTCTAATCATATATACCTAATCACCCTATACGGGTAGGCTCGTGCCCCTAGGTGCCCCTAGGTGGGGACGTTTAATGAGCTGATTGATGATGATGATGATGAATAGTGAGTGATAGGATATCAAAATCTTCTTTCTTTATTTCGACTAGATGACACTGTGTCTATCTCCTGATATTTACTTTAAACATTATAAATAACTGCAAACTTATAGGAGCAGCTAGTAATAAAATAGTTTTTTATTGAATTACTTTCACTCAATTGCCAGTGTAACAAACGCAAACGTTTCGAAACTCAATCTATATTCAAAAGAACGACATTACAGCGTTTGGAAACGTTTTAAAATAGCCATAAAGGGAGTTTGCTGGGTCCGATGAGGGTAACTTTAATTATTTCCAACGAATTCCTAGTGATTTTGGTGAGATTTTCTTTCTTTTTTCGGTTGATGTTCGTCGCGCAAAGTAAATCTCATAGGAGATTAATTTGACGCAAAAAGACTCTGAATTTTGTGGGCTAGAACTTGAAGTTCACGTTTACCAATGGTTTTGTTGCCTTCATATAATAAACGGTGAAGGAAAACATCGTGAGGAAAGCTCTCCTTTTAAAGCTTGACTCGAAACTCTTTTGGCATTCCAAGTGTTTAAAAGATCAGAGATCAGGTGAAATGCCCGATAGTTTACCTTTCACAGCAGTAAAATAGGTAAATTAATACTTTTAAAAAGAAATAACGAATGCGACAACGGCCCCGTCAAATAAAATCCGAAAAAGTTACCGTTTAAAAAGCACTCGACGTTATTGTTTCCTCAAGCACAGTTGTATGATGAGTTCAGATATCCTGTTTAATGCAATCACGGGCTTTCGGTTCCCGGTACTCGTGCCAACTTCGAATTTGACTTGGGACTTGAAGTATATTTTGAGTTTTGTCCCATTGTTTCCGCTCCTAGTTGTTTTTCGCTTTGGGACGCGCTATTAAAAAAGTTACCATCGTGTTGCTTAATGAAAATTCTTCCGTTAAAGCCGGTCTTGGTGAGGGCTATTTTGGAAGATAATTCGGAATTAAGGTGTTGTTTAAATGCAATGAATGCAGACGTTTAATCTTGACTTATATAGGTTTGGGCTTATCTCAAGAACCCGACCGAAACAAGATTTATACTAGGTGGTAGACTCGGGGGCAATTCCATAGGCAATAGGCATGTGAAGCAGATGTTAGTTTGCAGAAGTGGAGTAACCATGAATGGGTGTTGGCTCAAGATAATCAGATGTTTCTGGATTTAAATGTTTGTTACTGGACGGGTACCGAACCCGCAACCTTTGGTAGGTAGGTCGTAGCCGACACCCATTCATTGGTAAACCTCCACTGCAAACTCACACTCTGCAAACTACAACTATTTGTACCACATGAATATATTGTCTGTGGCATTGCCCCAAAAATCGTGTGTCTATTTACTCATGTTGTAGTTTTAAAAATAAAACACCAACGACAAAGACATTCCATACTGGCTGATTAACGAAGTTCGAGCTTGCATTCCCGAGTTATATTGTCTATGGACCCAGTCCCGCTTCCTTAATTATGACAGTACGTGACGCGACATCATAAAACAAAAGGCTCTATGGCTGAAGAATATTCCAAGAATAAAACCGACAGTAAACTCTTTACACTGCATCAACATTACTGACTTTACTGCTATTGCAATAAAGCACAATATCGCCCTGTTTTAAGCCGGGTGAAATGATTATTGACATTTCCCTGATAAAATAATAATATGCGAAAACGTATGAGTTTTTCACCAATATTTACTTCCGTATGAAATGATACGCTCTGTTATTCCTTTGTGTTTTTTGGGGATATTTACATTAATTCATCATCAGCTCATTAAACGTCCCCACCGAGGGGCACGAGCCTACCCGTATACGGTGATTAGGTCTTAGTCGTCCACGCGGGCCCAGTGCGGATTGGACGACTTCACATACAACCTTCGAATCTCTTCGAAGGCGTGCATGAAGGTTTCCTCACGATGTTTTCCTTCACCGTAAGAGCGTCGGATAACGTACATATATTTTTCGAAAATTCGAAAATACATTGGTACGTGTCGGGATTTGAACCTCAGCCCTCCCGGTAGGAAGGCGACAGTCCACACCACTGAGCCACCGACGCTCTCACATTACATTAATTATATTTGCTTTCTTATTGTTATACTGCCAAAACTCGATATAACTACAAAATTTGGCAGATTCGGAAAGTCTGTAAATGAAAATGAAAGGCCATATATTTGAAATATGTATTCGGAACACGGAATAAATCTTGGAGGAATAAATGTATTCGATTTATTTTATATTATTTATCTAATTTGGCGTCATGGTCCAGTAGTCTTCTTTCAAAAGTTCTAAAGACTATTAGGTATACTGTGAACCAAATTTTTATTGTTAACTCAAAATGAGACCTATTCTTTAAAACATATGGAAGCTATTTCTTCACTACACGACAGCTTTTGTAAGCGGTCCTAATGATTAGCATCCTTGTCTTCTTCTAAACCAATAATTTATATTTTGTCAAGTGTAGTGTTGCTAGTACCCTTAGACAATTAGCCGACGTCTCAACCATTACACGAAAAGGGTCCCATATCTAGTTAAATTTATAAAAAAATATGTTTACTATGCTCAAACATTGACACGGCTTTTAAACTCGTAACGGACGATCACTCCAAGCAAAAGAAAAATAAAATTCAAGATGGTCGCCGGATTACAGAAAGCTTATTGGTACGTACCTAACCTATTTGCCATACCTTAATACGGTTTAAAGCCTTTTAGGTTTTCTTAGCCTAAATAGGCCAGGCTAGGCTGGATTGTCCGAACGTAGAATTTGATTTAAAGACGTAACTTAGAAATAGAATACCTATTTAAGTAAACCATATTGGATTTATATTTTAATAGTATTATGCCTAAAAGATAAACCAAAATATAAGGTCACTTTAAAGAAAAAAGAACAAAGAAATGAAATAATTATTTTGCATAATCTTCAAACTAACAAAGGGTCCCTTCTTAGTTTGAGTCTTTCCTCATTTCTTAAGACTGTACCTGCTCAAAAGCCAAATTTTAATGCAAAAAACATTCGCAGTATTTATTCGCAGAAGCAAAAATAAAACACTATACTATAAAGGGTACCTTGTACAACCAAACACCGTCTAGTCATTTGTCAACGCAAACGAGATGAGCTATTCATTCCAATTCCATTTAACCCGGCAATGACATTTATCAACGAGTAGCCCAATTGTGGGGCGATCGTCGACTCGGTAAGTGCATCCTATTGGCAAACGGGCTAATTTACATTTTGATTGGACAAATACTGTGACGTCATAGGCGCTTTGTGGTCTCGTCTTGGATGATCGCTCTTTATCAATTCAAGATAGCGGTAAAAAGTGTACGCTATTTATTTGGTTGAGTGTATGTGTAGATATTTTTAAAATTATTTATGTGTTCTACAAGGTCTTATAAATGTATAAATTACATTACACATGGACCCTGTACTAATGGATGGAAATTTAATTAATTCCATAAGTCAGCGTAATAATTAAATCACAAATATTTTATAGCCATGGGGGAAATGACGTGCCCTCCATTAGGACGATATGGGCCGATGATGATGAAATATAAAACTATACTATACTATAAATTTTGCACACAAACTCATTTTAATTTCATTTTTAATAATCGATATAAGGCTACCTATGTATTTAAATATGTACTATATAATATATCATTTCATTTGTTTTTTTTTGTATATACACAGTAATAATATTTTCGTCTCGTCGACAAGGCGCTTTCCTACTTAACTTTTTACCAGCTGATATTATGGCGGTCCCACTTAAGCGCCGACGTAAAAATAAGCTGTAAAATGAACAACGACTCATCTACATACATGCGGCCATTTTGGTTTTACACCCGACTCAAGATGGCGTCCGTATTTTTCACGTAGCCCCGTTGTGCAACGCGGATGGCGCATAAATTGTGATTTAAACAGGACCCATCCCATTTTGCCGGTGTACATTTTTATTTTTAAATAAACATAAAAGCTTGTATTATCTTCAAGCTAACGTTACAAGAAAATGAGTAAAATGTTTTGTTGTGACGATTATAACCATACCAGCGTGAAGCAAGACACTTAGGAATTACAGGCAACACAACCGAATGACGGTGATTATTTTATTTGTTGATAATTAAACGAAGGCCTACCCTAATGATTTCCACGCGGACCGATCCATAACCGTCGACATCCATCTGCTACCCGCGATTTTGACCAGGTCATCAGTCTATCAGAAAATGAATGCATTAGCTGATAACTTGATTAGTACAAAACATTCAACAGAGAATGGGTAGAACCGCTCTCTTATCCATTTACCTTTTACAAATCATAACAGATCTATCTCTCCCCAACTGCCTGTCAAGCATGGAGATTATGGCAAAACCCTTCACTAACATGAAGGATGTCCTAAGTCATGGGCTCCTAAAGTTAGTTAAGTTACCATTATGAATCAATAAAGTTGGGCAGGGTCCTGAATGTCTTGAAAAGTGCCCAACTTATACACGAACTCTAAAAGGGGAGCGAGTCACAAAAGATCTTCTAGAGTCTAGATTAGACGACCCATTTGGTGTTGCGGTTAAGACGTCGACTGCAACACTAAATGTTCCGGGTTCGATCCCCGGGCAGTACAACATTTGTGTGCATGAACATGTCTGTTGTAATGGTCTGGGTGTTTTCTATGTATTATATGTATGTATTTACAAAAAAGAAGTATATAAGTATGTTTATCCGTTATTTAGTACCCATAATACAAGCTTCACGCTTAACTTGGGGCTAGATGGCGCTGTGTGAATGTCAGTGGATATTTACTTATTTATCTTCTAGGTCGAGGTCTGAGCCTGAAAAGCCCCCAAAACCCAAATAATACCTTTATGGCATGATTTTTATACGTCCATACTTCGTACATAGTGAGCAGCCCATCTGATGGTAAGTGACGCCTGTCCTGTCGCCTATGATATCTCGAAAATAAACTAAAGTACTGTTACTGCAATGATATCTTTTATTATGCTAGAGGCAAACGAACAAAAAGCTCAGCCCCTTTCTTCCATTCTTGTAAATGGTATGAACGCAATTTTGAGTTTTGCCTTGATGTACGTCGGTGAAATGTGACAGCTGGGATGAGTCCGAATAATTTATCCGAGCACTCTGTGATTTACATGATAGAGAATGCAGAGTGAGGCAATGTAAAGATGTTGTCACATATAATAAATAATAATAATAAATATCCACTGACATTCACACAGCGCCATCTAGACCTAATTTAAGCGTAAAGCCTGTATTATGGGTACTAAACAACGTACAAACATATTTATATACACTTTTGTGTAAAAACATACATATTACACATAGAAAACATCCAGACCATTACTAACAGACATGTTCATGCATACAAATGTTTGTACTGCCCGGGGATCGAACAACAGCCTACATCTCAACCGCTACACCAAATGGGTCGTCAAATCTCATAAATATCACAGTATTCACATATTTTAATGTGACGACCTCAAAGGTGAACTATGCTTGATCCTTTGGTTTTGCATAGAGATGTGGCCTCACTCTGCATCCTCTACCGCGTATATCACGGGGAGTGTTCCGAGGAATTATTCGGACTCGTTCCTGCTGCCACATTTCACCACCGCACTTCGAGGCAAAACTCAAAATTTCATCCTCACCACCTAGATGATGGGGATTTCTGTACAATACGTTTTTGTCGTAATTTGTTGCCACGGACGACTAAATCTAACAAATTTTAAAAAAGAACGTAGGTATAACTTGAATGGCCGGCAACGCATTTCAGTGCCCTCTGGTATTGCAAATGTACGGCGGTGTCATTTACCTTCAGATGAGCCGTTTGCTCGTTTGCCTGCTAAAAATGTAGAACAGTTGTCACCGGGTTCAAGCAGTATATTCGTAAACAAGTGCGTGCATGGAAATGTCTGTTTGTATTGTTCTAGGCGTTTCTATCTGTAATAATGTATGTAATTACAAAAAAACGTATATAGGTAATTATGTTTATCCGTTGTTAAGTAGCCATGCCACTATAATCTCCCTACATAAATTGTTAGTACATGGCGCTCTTTGACTGTTAATGGATTTTTTTTAATGTCAGTCTTCTGCTTATCAACCAAAAACTTAACTGTTATGTCAGGCGATTTTGGTACACATTTTAGTACACACGATCAGCATGTTGAAATGGTAGTGGGCTGGTTACATAACATGTGATCTGTGATATATTATGTCAAAGACGGCCGATTTTTTTTTGTTTTTTTCTCTTAGAGGATACGGGCATCGTGTTGATAACTCCTTCCCGGATTTCTCAACGAGTTTCTGCTCGTTGGTGAATCGGTGATTCGGCTGTATGGAATGCCGTTGGAACCATAGATTTAGAATTAGCGTGTTACGCTTACTATGGCTATGGTTGGAACATAGGAGTTCTACTAGAGTGGAGACCGCGTCACTAGCGTATACGTACGCCCGGATTAACGGACCACTTGCAAAAAAACTGTGGAAGACCCAGAGAAAAGCAGCGGAGCAGGATATCTGACACTAAATGTAGATACCCATATCCTGCAAACGACTGTGATACTCGTAGTTGTAGGGCAGATCCCATACAAACGACCTTAAACACTTTTTACAATGTGTAGACTCGGTACAAAATCGTCTAGGTAGGTACCACCGCAGTGCCAGATATCGTCCCGGGAAACAGATGTCTTTTGCATCTGTGTTTCAGGATGAGGGGTACTGTAGCTAGTTTTTATTATTGATTATATGCTGTTATTATTAGTTATTACAGTAGTAGTAAATTTACCTATATAAGAGGCCCAAAAGTTGCCGTATAATAAATAAATAATAAATTTGTCTGTAAAATAGTCGTCTCGGGTGACGAGCGAATGACAGTATTAGCAGAGATAATGACAGGTACCGTTAATCATTTCCACTACCACTTCATCTGTCATGATCAGTCGTATCCACTCCCCAGGTGAGCAAACTGACAGTCAGTTCATTTTATGACATAAAAAAGTCGTTATTTCTAATAAATAAAATAGAAGATCAAAGCAATTACTAAAGGACGGTAACCAACAATAATCCCGGTAAACGTAAGCACGTATAAATCACGGGGACAGGTAATCGGGTTGGTCAGCGCTAATCCCGGGGGTCCAATCCCGGACGCGGGTTCGACCCCGTGACAGATTGGACAAGGGCTCCAGAGATAAGGGCTCGTAAACATTCAGGATCGTTACAGTTTGTATGTAAATACATATGAATAATTAAGGTATACATTTTTTTACATACAAGTCAAGAGCCAAAACGGTGCTCAATGGTGTGGACTGTTGCCCTCCTACCGGGAGGGCTGAGGTTCAAATCCCGACACGTAACAATATTTTCGAATTTTTGAAATTATATGTACGTTATCTAACGCTATTACGGTGAAGGAAAACATCGTGAGGAAACCTGCGCATGCCTTCGGAGAAATTCAAAAGATTGTGCGTAAAGTCGACGAACCCGCACTGGGCCCGCGTGGACGACTAAACCCTATACGGGTAGGCTCGTGCCCCTCGGTGGGGCCCCTCGGTGGGGACATTTGATGAGCTGATCATGATGATGATATAAAGGCTTAGATCACGATGGCGCGTTACATTGATGATCATCGGGTGCCAGATGGGGTCGACAAATACCATCTTAAGAGATTGTTAGTGTTTCTGATTAGTATTGTTATTTTCATTTTTAGTTTTTTATCTCATGTGTTGTTATTCTAATGTTTATCAACGTTGTGTACGCCTATAAAGGGTATATGTACCAGACCTTAACCTTTAACGAAACGTTGTCCAATGTTGTGTATATATACTGTTGGTGTAGCTTTTTAAATAAATAAATAAATAAAGACCTCATGATTTAGACATTAAGCCGTTCGTACTGGCTTTAGTTAATGCAAAACACTCCTATTTTACGGGACGATATCTGGCACTGCGGTGGTACCTACCTAGACGACTCAGTACCCAGTCTACCACCTAGTAATGTTGCTGAAATGTGACGCTAAGAATTCTTAGTATCGAGTAATTTGAATACCTGTCCTATTCTTCAGCTGGGTTCACAGCTATTCAAAACTGATGCCATAGCACGCAAAACCGATGGCCGCTGGAGCAGACGAGTCCTGGAGTGAAGACCTCTTGTCCAGTCATTTATTTATTTATTTATTATGGACAACCAACAAATCTTACACTAATTTAATCTATAATACAATAACTTAAAGTAAGATATAACATGCCAAGTGCAGATTCAATTACAGGTTGCCACGACATGCAATTGTGTTTAGTGTGAAAATACACTAACTTTGTTTATAAGTTATGACTTTAGATTTAAAAAAAAACCAATTAATCTAAGTTTAACTAACAGTTGTCTTTTATAAGTTGACTGGTTAGACCTGAAAATATCTATGTGTATGGACCTTTGAAGCACATTATACTGTCGCTGCAACCTGTTTATGACTGAGTGGTGACCTAGATTGCTTTTAGACCCTTTAACTTTAAATATTACGTATTTACCCTGTCTAGGCATTTGAAAAGGTAAATTAAAAGAAAGTTGACTCAAAAGCATAGGGCTATCCAGTCCCCCTCTAAGTAATTTAAATTAAAACATATGGTCCAACAGAAGTCTTCTGTTTGCCAAACTTAGCATTTTAAACCTAGAAAGACGTTCGGCATACGAGGGCAAGCGTTTCGCTAGACCAGCTTGGAAACATACATGCCACAAAAACCTCTTTTGAACACGTTCCAAGTGTTTGGAGTGGATATCATAGTGTCATGAAGAGTCCAGTCCAGGAATGAAGAGCGACTTGGCAAGCGTAGCGTAGGACGACTTGCGAATGGTAGCTTGTGGAAGCTGAACATGAAAAGTGGAGGACCGGGATATCTGGCGCAAAATGGGGGAGACCGATGTTCAGCAGTGGACTACGATTGAAGAGAGAGAAAGGTACCCAGTAGAAAGGTACGCAGAAAAACTTATACAACTTTTCCCTCGAGTACAATCAGATCAGATTGTATCATTAATATGACAACACCTTGTTAAGAAGAATAATTCTCCTGTTAACAATTTATTCACTGCCAATTTTTCCCTTTTAATCTGGCAACATTGTACTACACAATTTTGTTCCCTAATACCCGCCATATAAGGAGATTTTGCTTCGGCGGACCTTACGACGCCCTGGGGAAAGTCTACCCGGCACACGGCAACACACAAGGGAACCTTACTCATGTTATTTAAAAGGCCCTGCACTTTATTCTTGTGTAAGTAAAACAATTTATTATTTACAAGGAAGCGTAAGTTGGAACGGCGAGTAGAGGCAAAAAGACGTACTTGGCGTATTTATTACAGTACAAGACGATTCGAAACTGTGCTAGATTAAAACGTTAAGAAACGTTTATTGGAAAACTAAGAATGAAATACACAACTTACTACACAAGACTGCGTCATGGCAAGCGTAGCGTAGGACGCCCTCCAGCTCGATGGACCGACGACTTGCGGGTGGTCGCTGGTGGAAGATGAATGAGAAAAGCGGAGGACCGGGATATCTGGCGCAAAATGGGGGAGACCTATGTCCAGCAGTGGACTGCGATAGGTTGAAGAGAGAAATACACAACTCCTTCTATATCGAATACAAACTAAGTAACGGAAAAACCTACTAATATAATTTTCTTCTGTAAATACATACATACCTTCATGACGACCCATATGGTATAATGGTAGAGATGGCGGTTACTACACCAAGGGTTTCGGGTTCGATCTCCGGGCATTACCAACATTTGTGTGCATGAACATGTCTGTTTGTAATGGTCTGGGTGTTTCTGTGCGTAACATGCGTGTACTTGTCACTTGTTTACCAACGTTGGGCTGACTAGGTTCGAATCCCACGGAGATATAATATAGTGTATGGCACTTTGTGCGATTGTTCCCAGTGTGGACATGTATCTTTGTATTAATTTAGGTCAGCATCATCACCAGCCTATAACGAACCGCTGCAGGACAGACCGGTGAAGTTGTAAAGGCCATCTGCGGCCATTAGCAGTAGTCAGTTCGAAAAAAAACACTGCAGGACACAGGCGTAGGACAGCTATGGGGAGGACCACAGACATCAGAATATACATTAGACTGGACAAGCCGCCAAGTTTATAGGCAGTCCCAGTGTCGCAATTTCTTTTCGGTTCTTATCTGTGAAAAGTTATTATATTTCTTGGTAAATTTACTGATTCATTGCGATGATGGCATGTTACAATTGCACAGGATGGCATTTTGGAAAAAAACGGTAAAATCTTCTAATATTCGTCCGTCTTGACTCGTCTCACAGAGCGTAAACTGGTAGCCAGTGTATGCTCGTTGAGCTTACAGTTGTCGCATTTTAAACGCGGCTTGTCCCATCTCCTGTATTGGGAAATCTGTGGGGAGGACCATAACCCACCACGCGGGCCCAATGCGGATTGGTGGATCCATCCTATGATTGTAGCCGGGATCGACGGGACGTGCCAAACGAAGCACGAAATCATCTTTCCTTTCGGACAATAAGATAAGATAACAATTCTTTATTGCACATAAGAAAAAAAATCATACAACACAACAAGAAACTGTATCTGTCATTCCTATCATATAATTCTGATTGTAGTTTGTTTTATCCTATCTTCCATTAGTTAGTTTATATATTAGTTTATTATATACTATTTATTAGATAATTCTTCAATTATTTATGTAGTAGTGTGTATTTAGTATATGTACTATTTGTTATAATTTTGTAGTTATTTAGAATAACGATTTTACTTGTTTTGCACTAGCCCGCTGACCGTTACGCATTGTTCTTTCATCCAAAGGTTGCCTGGAAGATATTGCTACCTAAGCAATAAGGCCGCCCCTGTTGTACTTGTTTTTTTTCTGTTATCTTTAAGAAACAACAAAAAACGAGTACAATGTTAGTACTTATTGCTAAGGTAGCAATTTCTTCCCGGCTACATTTGGGTGAAAGAAAAATACTTATAGGTAGTGCAAAAACTTAATCTAATGCATAGTTATAATATAATTAGGTGATTTAGCCTGCAATGCAATAATAACCAAAGTAGGAAAAATCACGCAAACCTATGTTTCCCTGCGGGATTTGATCCCACGACCGGGTCACGCAGCCGAACGACGGGCAGTTGGTGGGTTTTGGACTTCATTTATTTCAAATTTGTAAATAAATATCCACGTAGGAGCGTCGGTGGCTCAATGGTGAAGACTGTCGCCTTCCTACCGGGAGGGCTGAGGTTCAAATCCTGACACCTACCATATGTTTTTTCGAAAATATATGTACGTTCCGCGCTCTTTCGGGTGAAGGAAAACATCGTGAGGAAACCTTATGCACGCCTGCGAAGATTTAATGGTTGTTGTGAAGTCGTCCAATCCGCACTGGGCCCGGTGGACGACTAGGCTAATCACCCTATACGGGTAGGCTCGTGCCCCTCGGTGGGGACGTTAATGAGCTGATGATGATGAAATAAATATCCACAGACATTCACACAGCGCCATCTAGCCTCATAATAGGCGAGGAGCTTGTAGTAAGGGTAATAAACAACTGATAAACATACTCATATACTTGTTTTTGTAAATACATACATAAAATACCTAGACTAATACAAACAGATATGTTCATGCACACAAATGATTGTACTGCCCGGGGATTGAACCTGGAACCTTTGGTGTAGTAACCGACGTCTCAACCGATACATCAAATGGGTCGCCAAACTCCATCTCACCATTGAGCCACCGATACTCCTACTCATATAATATGATACTCGTATATAATAAATCTTAAGTTAATATCTCCATAAAACCGGAGACAGTTTGGAATTTATTCATCCTGGGCAATGATGTAAAAAAGTATGGATTCGTGATATGCTCACAAAAAAATTAAAAAAAGGTTCCGAATGCAACGACAGCACACATACACATATTTCGAATGAGCGTACATTTACCTAAACAAAGAGCCAACAACTGTTTTCTCTTTGGCGGTTCGTTTTTGAGGCACGGGTGGCGTATCTACCTTTATATATACAGAATATCATTGGTCCTGGGTCACGAATACAACCTACGCGACGTAGCAGCGAAGGTTAGCAATGTCGAATTACAAAATGCGTAAGGAATAAAATAATATTTAATTAACCATCTGTACTGTGTTAAATTATATTTTATTGGCCTTAGTATTAGGTACTTGTGCGAATTCACAACTTCCAAAATATATAAAAGGTAGGTACTTCGTCTTGACTATAACGTAGGTATAAACGTGCCTTTCGCTAAATGAATAATTCTCGATCCTACTCATTTTCTTGGACGGTTTAATATTTTAACGTAAGGTGTAGGTAGGTACTCCAAACCTTTGTACTTAAATTATTACCATGGGTCCTTTTCTTGTATTTATATTATTCAAAACAAAAACACTAGTTACAATTTTAACTGCATGTGCTGTTTGGCAGATTACTACAAGCACATACACACACGCACGCACCGAGCGCCAGCACACACACATACTAATATACGTTTAAGCTAAGGAAGAGCGGAGTCATCAAACACAGCACCATTTGCTTGAATGGAGACTCCAATCTACATTGTCATTAGATTTAAGTATTTTACAGAAACAAATTATTATTATTATTTATTATTATCCAAGATTTCATTTAACCTTAACAAAGACTCAGCCATTTTTGTAACATTAACTGAGACAAGAACTACGTTATCCACGAGAGCGGCCAATCACGCGTTCTTTATTTCCACAACAAAGTGACTCGTCGGAATCCTTTTTGTTTAAGATTAGAGCCGCAATAAAAAGCTCCGTTGTCGCAGCGAAAACTAGCCCTAGATGTGCTAGGGAGGGCATAATGTCGATATCGCTTTTTAAATTCATAAAAAAAATACATATCTATACTAATATATAAAGCTAAAGAGTTTGTTTGTTTGTTTGAACGCGCTAATCTCAGGAACTACTGGTTCGATTGGAAAAATTCTTTCAGTGTTAGATAGCTTATTTATCGAGGAAGGCTATAGGCTATATATCATCACGCTACGAGTAATAGAAGCGGAGCAGCAATGAAGAATGTTTCAAAATCGGGGGTATTTTTTCATACTTGGAGCTTCCGTTGCGTACGCTGCGTAAACGGTTAAAGTTACACAAAAGTCATGTATGAGAGTATTGTTCTGCTTTTAATGGTCTACAAAAAAGTCCGCGACAGCATATGTCTATCTTTTAAGGTTAGCTCACTATAACATATTTTTTGCTAAAAAAATTCTGAAATTGACCCCGAAACCTTCAAAGTTGGAGGGAGGGGAAATCGTATGTATAGTGATAAATGCAAGTACCGTGTTATCCCGAATTTAATGCGAGCGAAGCCGCGGGCAAAAGCTAGTTCTTAATATTAATTGCAAAGTACAAAAAGTCAAATAGCATTTATTGCGATCCTACCTATAGATAACATAAATAGAAAAGATGACCATCTCACTTGTAGCTGTGCCTATTAAAGCCATGTGATGTAAAAAAATAATGAAGATGCCTACAATAACTTATATTTATGCAGCATGAAGGTAAGTCATGAAAAATATTTAAATACCTAACTGTAAATAATCATTGAAATTCACATTAGCCTGTAATATGAGTACTAAGGAATGGATAAAAATACTAATATACTTTTTGTAAATACATACATATTACACATAGAAACACCCAGACCAATACAAACAGACATGTTTATGCACATAAATATTTGTACTGCCCGGGGATCGAAACCCAGAACCCTTGGTGTAGTAGCCGACGTTTCAATATCACATAGGTCGTCAATAATAAAATAAATGCCTTTACAGTAAACTCCAACTTTATAAAGCTGAAAGCACACTACACTTCAAAACCCAGCAGCAGGTCAGCAGTGAAAACTCCTTGAGGAAAAACTTAGTTTAGATAGCAGAAATTATGCAACAACCATTCATTTATATAGTATGGTTAGAAAAACCTTTAATTAGAGTTCATGATTTAGTAATCTTTTACTTATATAGGTAATAAACTCGGAGTAACTAGTTACTCGAGGAAATAAATCAGCTTTCGCAGCGTATTTTGGTCTTATCGATATCGACACGTGTCAGGCGCAGCACTATCCAAAAGGTAAGCAAGACCGTCCGTTGCGGCAAATTACGTATATAAAAACAAACTATCCACATCGCTTCACCAGTTGTTGCTCTGTCGAGTTATGAAATTAAGTTTCGCTTGAGAAGTAGGTTTACCTTCGTGGAAGTTAACATTACGGAACATTTTCTAATTCTTTTTATTACAATGACAAAAAACGCTTCGTCTAGATTCTTAAAAGAACGCTCATATTATAGTTTTTTTATTTAATGCTTCGTCTATATTTAAATAATATTTAAAAACCACATTATTCAACTATAGTTTAACAAGACACCATCGATTCGGCAGAAGACAATAATATTTATCATAACAATAAATCATTTTTCATAACCCACGAACATTTTTACAAGTAGTATGTAATACATGGTTCGGGGTTGACATTATAGTGTCGAAGAAGAAGACTAAGAAGACTTCAATCATCGATTTGGCAGTTTAATAACATTAAATGGAAGTCATCATCAGATCATTTCACGTCCTCACCGAGGGGCACGACCCTACCCGTAAAGGTTGTATGGACCTTAGTCGTCCACGCTGGGTCAGTGCGTACTGACCGTTCTCACGCACGACTTTTGATTCTCTTCGTCAGCGTGCGCAGGTTTCCTCACGAAGTTTTTCTTAATTACCCAAGTAAATAATTTAGAAAATTCGATAATAAATTCATACGTGACATGATTTCAACCTGCACCCTCCATTTCGATAGGCCACACCAATGAGCCACCGACGCTCATAATAATCTAAAATTGTTGAAAATTATATGACAAAACATTGGACAATAATATGAAGAAATACATATCTAAATATACCTTTTAAAAGTGGAATAAAAACTATTTTTTTTTTATTATTCTGGAATGGAGACCGTGTCTCGGCCAATATAGCCTAGGAAGCCCTTGTGTCCTATGAATTTGTAAACGAAACGTTGAATGAGGAAAACGAAGGACCGGGATATCTCAAATGAGGCGTTTTTTTCTTAACCCATATCAGGCACCAGTCTTATGGTGTGATTCCTGTTGACAATACCTAGTCTTAAGATAATATGTAATCATGCATTGTGATAAGAAAATAAAGAAATAGTTATTATATTATATTTAATTAATTACACTAATAAAATTAGTAAACTAATCTCCCCTAAAAATTTATATAAAATTTCATTATCTTTTAAAAAAATAATTCGTATATTTTATAGATCATGTTCTCAATATATTCTTCTCTTTATCGTTTCGCAATCTACTGCTGGATATAGGTTTAGGCTGTCTTCATCCAGACTCCATCAGCGACCTTTTGCAAGTAGTCGGTCCCTCGGTCCGGGCGTCCTACTCTACGCTTGCCAAGACGCGGTCTCCTCTACAGAACTCGTCTGCTGCAGCGAACGTTCTTCCTATTCCTATTCAACCTACCGCAGTCCACTGCTGGACATAGGTCTCCCCCATTTTGCGCTAGATATCCCGGTCCTCGAAGGAACGTTCTTACAAATGGGTCGCCATTTGTTGCGTTTGAAACGTCGGCTGCAACACCAAAGGTTCCAGGTTCGATCCCCGGGCAGTACAAACATTTGTGTGCATGAACATGTCTGTTTGTAATGGTCTGGGTATATATAAGTATGTTTATACAGTTGTTTAGTACCCAAATTACAGGCTATACGCTTAACTTGGGCCTAGATGGCGTTGTATGAATCATCATCATCAGCTCATTAAACGTCCCCATCGAGGGGCACGAGCCTACCCGTATTGGGTGATTAGGCCTTAGTCGTCCACGCGGGCCCAGTGCGGGTTGGACGACTACACGCACAGCACAACCTTTGAATCTCGTCGCAGGCGTGCGCAGGTTTCCTTACAATGTTTTCCTTCACCGTAAGAGCGTCGGATAACGTACATTTATTTTTCGAAAATTGGAAAACACATTGGTACGTGTCGGGATTTGAACTTCAGCCCTCCCGGTAGGAGGGCGACAGTCAATACCATTGAACCACCGACGCTGTGCGTGTGTGTGTGTATGTGTGTGTGTGCGCTGTGTGAATGCCAGTGGATATTTATTTTTATTATAAAAAATAGGTAAAAAAAGTTGAGACAACTAAATATGTCGACGTGCACCATTGGGAGACGAATATAATCGTATTACTTCCATCATAATAATAATAAAAATAATAAAATCATTTATTCAGTGCCAAACACATACAAAGTTCTTAGTCTAAATTACAGTAAGGACACTAAAAGGTGCCCATTCAGCTTTATGTCGAGGTACTTAGCACCGCGACACTCATCATCGTCATCAGCCTATAATATCTTTCTTTTTTATCCTCAGATAGTAGCCGGGACTGACGGCTAAACATATTTACTCTCTGAAGCCAAGAATCATCTTTCTTTTCGGACAATCAGGTGATTCAGCCTACAATGTCCTAAACAAGAACTTCACTAAGCGGGCGTAACCCGTCAACAAAGTACACAATTTCAGTAGTACATTTACATTTACATCGGATATAAAGACAGTTCTTCATAGGCGTGAGATGTCAAAAGAAAACTGACGGTCACAAATAAATGGTTGGACAAAGTATAGTCGTTTTAGGCTCCAGGATGGGACAAGAATTTGGGAAATCACTAAATAGGTACTGGTACACTCACTTCACAAACACTTCGCTCCTTCAAAAAAAAAACCAACATATTTAAGTATATTTATTTATTTTTACACTTAACGTGAAACAATAAAGTTATTCCAAAACCATAAACATCATGAAAATACTGGATCACCAGTCAAAAACTTTAAACTAATTTATCGCCAAATTGACACCATTGAAACAAAAAGTTACCATTACCTTGATTCGAGTATTTTTTTCTGTTGACAACACAATGTCGACTATAATTTTGAGAAAATACACATTTTCTAGAGTTAAGTTTCTTCATATGGAGAAAAATTAATTGTTGTTTTTTTACTTTCCAAAACTGATTCTATATTTGAGCCACTCACACACACCACATATATAATGTCGCTGGTGGAAGCTGGATGAGAAAAGCGGAGGACCGGGATGTCTGGCGCAAAATGGGGGAGACCTAAGTCCAGCAGTGGACTGCGATAGATTGAAGAGAGAGAGAGAGAGAATTAAATAATGGAGAAGGGAAAACAATTCCAAATAGCAACATCAGGTAATATAAAATGTTTGGGTGTCAGTTCGGCCATTTTTTGTATATATGTAAAACAAATTGAATTACACTTAAATGCAATAGGAATGATTTTATATATAATTTATAAGTATTATGTATTCATATAGAAGAAAGGACACTTTTTCCAGTGTTTCACGACTTAGTAGCCATAATGTGAATTATATTTAACATAAATAGAAGTATATAAACACAGATTCGTTTATTAAAAAATTAAGCCTTTTTTATTTTTGTTATTTCCTAAAAAATAAAGTAATGAAAAATACTAAGGCTTATATGTATCTCAAATTTAATTATATACAAATTTGTGTGTTTCCATAATGGATAATTGTAATATTTATATAATAGATGCGTAATTTGAAAATTATGCAGAACCGCTTTCATAATTTAAGTTACCATTACTTGTAATATAATTGCTAAATTAACAATTTTATTCATATATGTTGTTCAATAAATCTACTAAACAGTTTGTGCAAAATAGACAATATTATGCTTTTTAATAAAAAGCATGCTATCATATTGCTGTTGACTTAGAAGTTGTTTAAATAGTTCGTTGAAACGAAACATCTAGATTTATCAAGAACACTATAAAAAAACTATATTTTAAACCATGTGTTCAGGATCTGAAACAAAAAATACATTGCTTAAAGTTAAGTACGATCACCATTTTTTGATATAAAACTGTTACGAAATAATAAATAAATAAAATAAAATATCTATTGATTTTAACAAATGTAAAGCAGTCTTAAACATGTATTCAGTGACTCCTTTTAAGTATATTACGTATGCCTGTATCAGGAGACACTGCTCTTCCTTACATTATATTGATGGTGGCTTAAAATATAATAACAATAACAATCAAAATCATGAAATTTAAACAGTTCGTAGAAAATACATTTGATTTTTAACCTTAAACTAGAAACATAATATTAAACATTGTAAGTGTGCGTGTGTGCGTGTGCGTGTGTGTGTGTTGTGGGTGTGTGTGGGTGGGTGAGTGTGGGAGGGTGTGTGTGTGTATGTGCGTATGTTTAAACGTCATTTCAAAAGGATCTCAATCTCATCATACTTTTTAGTTGTTTACCAAACTTTTAGTAGTTTCTGGCATTCATAAAATTGCGTGTTACATATATTTATCTCGTTTTTTATTGCGGTGTACAAACCAAATGATCTTTTTATATATTGTCTATTAACAAATTCAGTATTATTAAATAAGACATCACATATTGCTCTATATCACCATAAAGATTCGCTTCGTAGTTTCGCTCATTCCCTATTCGCGTAACCGGTATGTGCCGGGCCGCTGTTCTCCCCAAACATATGTTAGGCTACCGAGTCCCCCTCGCAACGCCCTAAGCCGAGGCTCGAGTGCCACTCTAGTACGCCCTTAGGCTTGTTGTGTAAATGTTTAAGGCTGAGAGCCATCTGCGCTCGCCAATTGCCCGGTGAAGCTGTAAAAGCCATCTGCGGCCAACAGCAGTAGTCAGTTCGAAAAAAAACCCATAATGATTGTTTCGTCGAGAACATAATGGAGTTCAAAATTAAACTCAAAATCCACTTCGGATTATTATTTTAATAAATATTGGTACAAAAGTACCGAGCTCAATTAATCGTGAGCATCGTTTTTGTAGGAGAGATATATTAAAACATGAAGGTAACTCGAATATTATTTTTCGTATTGCCCACGCGTCACCAAACGCAACACTAGGCTTAGTCGAGGGCTTGATATACCGATTACTGTGAGAACAGTTTAATTGACTTGGTAGCCATGTATGACAAGTGTGTTTTTAACTACCTACATTATTCTGCTTTATTTATTAACAAAGTAAAAAAGTAAGTACCCTCAGCCAAAATGACAAATCATAATCATACTTAATAATAGGCAATGTAAATATATAACAGGCGTGAACAATGATATCAAAAAATAATAATAATATTATCATATAAATGGGATTTTTCATGTAAACAATATAAGTGTGTATAATCAGGCACAATTAAAATTACTTATCGGCCGAACTAAAAATTTTCCTTCAGTTCAGTATTTTAGCTAGAAAAAAAACTCATTATTCCTTTACCTTTAGTTAGCCTTCTCGTCCTTGATCTCCTTTATCTTAGGGCTGTTGTGCTTCCAGATGTAGTAGCTGAGGGAACTAGCATAGCCCAGCCACGCTAGGTAAGGGACCAGCAGCCATCCAGCCGTCTTGTTCACGGTGAAGAATGATGCCGTAGTTGCCACAGCTGCTCCTGACAACACCGCTATCTCAATCAGGGCCTGAAAGGTAAACATTAGTTTCATACCCAGTAGTTCCACTAGCTACAGTGCCCCCGAAACACAGAAGTGCAAAACACTTCTATTCAACACAGTGTTGCTAGGTGCTATTTGTTATAAATCGGGACACGAGGCAAAAAAAAATCGAGATTTCAGGTTGCAGGTCGAGACTGGTAACAACGTCCATGAAACGTCCCCCACCGAGGGGCACAAGCCTACCCGTATAGGGTGATAAGGCCTTAGTCGTCCACGCGGGCCCAGTGCGGATTGGCCGACTTCACAGACAACCTTTGAATATCTACGCAGGCGCGCGCAGTTTTTTTCACGATGTTTTCCTTCACCTTGAGAGTGTCGGATAAACATACTCTCTTAAGGAACTTTTTAAAGAAATAAATATAATGATTGTAGCATCGAAATATATTTATGAAAAATTTATTTATGTTCGTAAATACTATACACCACCTATACTATACTATACTATACTATACACCTTTAAGAAAAATTGTGATTCACACAATTTTAATACTAGGAATAAAACAAACTTGCTGTTCCGGACTTGAGACTACATAAAATAGGTAAATCTTTTATAGGAAGATGTATAAAGTTTTTCAATAAGGTACCGCAAAATATTGAAGAGTTGCTTTCATATGTTTAAAGTTAGAATCAAACAACACCTTTCTAAAAAAGGGTACTACACTATTTCAGTGTATTATGATTATTTAAAAAGTCTACACTGTTGAGTTTTCTTGTGTGCTTCTTTCTCAACAGGCCAAACCACTGAAGCGCTTTTTTTCAAAGCATCAAAACTCATATTTTTAGTTTAGTATTTAAATGGTTTTTTATTATATTTTTGTATATTTCTTGACGTTCATAAGTGCTTTTTGTAAGCCTAATTTGAAATAAATGTTTTTGACTTTGACTTTGACTGAAGCGCTTTTTTTTCAAAGCATCAAAACTCATGTTTTTAGTTTAGTATTTAAATTGTTTTTTATTATATTTTTGTATATTTTTTGACGTTCATAAGTGCTTTTTGTAAGCCTAATTTGAAATAAAATGTTTTGACTTTGACTTTGACATATATAATTTCTGAAATTTGGAAAGACATTGGTATGTGGTGGGTAAAGAATAGTAACTTCTATTACTACTCCATATCGCAAGGCAACAGTCCACACCAATAGATTTTCTATGGTCTGGAATCATGTCAGTTAAAAGGTCAAGGCTTAATCTCTCCATATACCTGGAAGGCCTATGGCTTGCACTGGGACTTTATAGGCTCATGAAAATATACTGACCAATTTATAGTCTTTGAGACCAAAGAAGATCGGTGTCCACGCCCAATTAAGAAGTAGTTGACCACCGTACAAGGACAAAGGCAGGACTGCTTCCTCTGTAACAAAGTTGTGACGTAATGTAAATCTTCATACTTTTAAAAAGCTATCAGAAAACCTGTTCTACATTCTCCCTATTTAAGGCTAATTTTTATTTTGCATTCTCCCTATTTCTTTGTTACGAAGTGAAATTGGTTAGGGCGCTCACCGGATGGTAAGTGAAACGCCTGACCATGACCGAGCAGCATTAAAGGAGACTTACAACTAATAAACAGTTATGATCAATGCCGCACTGCGACCGTCAACCGAGACAACAGATGTAAGGTCTCTTATACCCGGTAATTCCACTAGCTACAATGCCCTCATCCCGAAACACAAAAATGCATAGCACTCTTCTTACACGGGACGATATCTTGCACTGTGATGGTGCCAGATATCGTCTCCTAGAGGACTCAGTATCGAGTCTAACACCTAGGTTTTGTAATGGGACAGCCGTAAAATTGACAACATATAAACAGTAGAAGCAATAACCGATTGAGTATTAAGCATGGGTCATCTAACAGAACTCACCAGTAAATCCTCCACACTCCTCGTATACCAGATAAGAAGCATAACCCATTCCGCTGTACAGCACTGTCCAAGTGGGCCCGAACACCCATTTAGGAGGGTTCCATGGAGCCTTCTTCAGGTTGTCATACCAGGACCTCTCGCCGTCATCCTTGCGGATCTGGCCAGCGAAGTAGATACCGTTTGCCCAGCCACCAATGTTGGGCAAGATCATTGAACCAATAGCCGATAGGTTGACCATTATGAAGTCTCTGTGGAAGATAAATAATATTTCTTTGATTGAACAGGAGGCAAACGAGCATACGGTTCACCTGATGGTAAGTGACCGCCGCACATGAACATTTGCAAGACCACAGGTCTCAGAAATACAACACTTTAAAAGTGTGCGTTCCCTTTTTGAAGGACGCCAGGTCGTATCGCTCCGGATATGTTTCCCAACGGAGTTCATTTGACAGTTTTGTCGTACGTGACGTAATGACGACAGAATCGAACTGTGGTCATAGTCATGATTTATATTTATTAATCAGGCATGGTCATTATTTTCCACCAACACTGCCATGTATCGTTCACCCGAGTCTAAGGCTGAAAGCCATCTGCACTCACCGATTGCCCGTTGGAGCTGTAAAGGTCATTTACAGCGTACAGTTGTAGTCAGTAAAAAGAAAGGACACTCGAGATGACAGATGTTGGGTCTCTCATACCCGGTAATTTTACTAGCTAGTGCCCCCTCATCCCGAAACGCAGACATGCAAAACATTGCTATTTCACGGGATCATATATGGCATGGCAGAGGTACCTACCTAGAGAACTCAGTCCATCAAGTATTAAACAAAACTTGTACTTTCACGCTTTGAAATAAAAAGAGCTTGGTTTGCTTTACTATGCATGCACAAGTAATGGATTGGAGGAAGTGGTGGATGTCTATTTTGAGCACAATTAAATATACTATTAAAATAATGTGCTGATAATGTCATCATCAGCTCATTAAACATCCCCACCAAGGGGCATGAGCCTACCCCTATAGGGCTGATTATGTGCCATTCTGATTTAATATGTATGTATACATATGTAATTTCTATGTTTCTGTATTAAAATACTTAAGTATACAAATAAAATAAAATAAATATCCACTGACATTCACACAGCGCCATCTAGCCCCAAGTTAAGCATTAAGCCTGTATTATGGATACTAAACAACAGATAAACATACTTATATACATTTTTTTTGTAAATACATACATATTATACATAGAAAACACCCACAACATTACAAACAGACATGTTCATGCACACAAATGTTTGTACTGCCCTCGGATCGAACCCGGAACCCTTGGTGTTGCAGTCAATGTCTCAACCACAACACCAAATGGGTTGTCTACATACATATTTAAAAAGGTAATTCATTTCACAGAACGCTTTGTATAACGTCCGCTTATTATGATGTGTTTGTCAATTCCTTTCGATGTCATTATAAACGGACTCTACTATATAATATACATTGATGTCAAAGTCAAAAACATTTATTTCAAATTAGGCTTACAAAAAGCACTTATGAACATCAAGAAATATACAAAAATATAATAAAAAACTGATTTAAATACTAAACTAAAAATATGAGTTTTGATGCTTTGAAAAAAAAAAGCGCTTCAGTGGTTTGGCCTGTTGAGAAAGAAGCACCCAAGAAAACTCAACAGTGTTGCCTTTTTTAAAAACAATTCCTTAATGTAACAATATATCATAAACACTAAAATAGCTGAGCAGTTTAAGACCACGGATTTTTATCACATAAATATTCGTCAATAGTGTGGAATGGATAGTGACAGTACAAATAGATATCACTTGATTAATAATGGTGAAACACTAGACAAACTTTAGATTTACTATTGTACTCTGACAACATATCAAAAACCAGCACTAAACATAAATTACTCTTTTAACGGAAAAAATATTGAAAGCGTTAGTTCGGCAACATTACTTGGCTTAGATTTAGATAGTTATTTAAATTGGAAACAGCATGTAACTAAATTAAAGACAAAAATGTCAAAATTTACTTATGCATTAAAAAACCTTAAGAGTAACTCGGACCTAAAAACTTCGCTTGCCGCGTATTATGCATATAGTTATGCATGGCTCACGTACGGAATTATCCTATGGGGCAACAGCACAGACTCTGAGGATGTATTTATCCTCCAAAAAAAGTGCGTACGTATCCTGGCAGGAATACAACAAACAGAAAGTTGTAGACCACATTTTGTCAAATTTAAATTGCTTACATTAACATCTATATATATACTGGAGTCGCGTAAATTCGTGCGTAAGTATCATGGCATGTATAATAAAAAGGAGACGTAAATGCTAGGTCCCAATATCCAAACAATTTAGTATTGCCCTTATATAAAACGGACATGGCCTCAAAAGGACCCTATGCCATGTCAATAAAGGTGTACAACCACCTACCTGAACATATAAGATCCGAAACAAATTATAACACATACATTAACCTTTTAAAAACATTTTTACATGGCAAATGCTACTAAGACTTATCCGAATATATGAATGATAAAAATAAATAATTTGGCTAGACATTAAGTATTGCCTTATAAGTATGTACCTATGGGAAATGTCGGTCTGCATACAAGTATTTTGTGTTTGTTTGTATTGTAAATTTTATTGTATATCAAAATTCATTAATTTGACATTTATATTCCGTTATTTTTTTATTATTGTATATTTTATTAACAAACATTTTTTTTTTTGACATATTATAATATATTTTTTTAAATATATTTTAATTTGACTTACTATTATTGCTAATTTAATAATCTTTATTTTATTTTCTCTATTCTGATATTATATTGATTTGTTATTGACTGAATTAAATAATGTACTAAATGTCTAAATCAATATTAATGTAAATAGGATTTTATGTTAATGTTAAATTGCAACACCCTTCCAGGGTCCATATGATCACGACCCAATATTGTAAAATCTTATGAAATACATACATTATGCAATTCAAATAAATAAATAACATACAAAGATATAATAAAATAATTTTAACACTGCATAACATTGTTTTCTTACTTATCTTTTCTTCTAATATGACAGGTGGTTTGGTAGTGATAAGATTAACCCTATGCTTATTTCAGAGGACTTCATACAGAATTGATTGTGCATTGTGTACAGTAAGAAATCAATTGAATATGTAATCCTATGAAGATGGAATACATAATTAAATACATACAAATTAAAATGTACTTCAACAGTGCCAGTTCACTATCTATATACATGTAGAGAGTTATTTAGCTTTACCGATATGCTTTCAGAAACTTCCAACAATAAAACATATAAAAAGGTATGATGGCCCATACTTTTATTAAGACTTAGAGGCTTAATACAAAGGTACTTTTAAATAAATAAAATTACCTTGCATTATCAATTAACTCCATTTTTTCAAATTACACCAAATGGATAACTAATTCACGTACAAAATAACTTGATAGATACCTATAATTATCTGCTGATAATATTGATTATGTATTTAACACAGATAAATATAAACAACTTACTTAGTATAAATTCAGATGCAATACTGAACACACGTCGACCTCAAATAATTCAAAAGAATTCACGGGAAATACATTATTTTCCTATTTAGCTACAACCTGTATTTAATACAAACTTAACGATGATGCAATGAATAAATAGCTGAACCTATTAGTCCGGTCAGTACCGTGATTCGTTGCGCAATTTACTGTTTACATATTAAATAGGTTTGCCCGGTTACTGGATTTGATAAAAAGGTATGATTTAAGCTATATTGTAACATAAATGTTGTACTCACAGATAAACAGTTAATGCAAAACAGGAGACGACGGTGCAAAAACTCAGTGGAAATTAGAAAAAGTTTATTTCTCAGGTGAAATCACTCAGCTGAACTAACGTAACATTCAAAATTTAAATGTGGTGTTCGATCTATGAGAATGGTTGTGAATTAGATTCTTCTAAACACGGCCGGCTTATTTGAGATGACACTTGTCAGATGACTGCAAAGATTCATTTCACGCATCTGTCTAAACTTTAATGATAATTTTAAAAAACTTTTCAACATAAAAATTATTTCATTTTCATTGTAGATAATTCGCTACGCTTCGCTTCATTATCACCTGCTACTGAACATAGGTCTCAACATCATTCAAAAATGACTGACTGGTATTTAGTGGCTTCTATCTTGCTACCCAATGTGGGTGGTTGGTTGAGCACATTGACTATGATTGGGCAAGTCAGTAGGCCTGATGGAAAAGCATGGTATCAGACTCTAAGAAACCAACATGGACCCCTAAATTGGCTATTCGATTTGTATGGATAGTTCTATACAGTTTCATGGGATATGCATCATATTTGGTCTACATAGACTGTGGCGGACTCTCAGGTAAAATATATTTGTCTCCTATTTATTTGATTTTTCAAGAGGATAACTAAACAAATGCAGTACTATTTAAAGAAGTTAAAGCAATTCATTTCTTTTTATCTAAGTATATTTATACAAAATCATACAAATCCTTTCTAAATTGAAGAACATATTTTTAATAATAAATCTTTAGATAGGTAGGCATTATTTTAAAAACTGTTGATTGTTTATTTACAGAAGCTGGTCTTATCCCTTTATCGTTGTATGGCGGACAATTGATATTGAACTTTATGTGGACACCTGTTTTCTTTTTACTTCATAAAATTCAACTGGTAAGACAATTGTTTTTTCCCAAAGTTCGTTGGTAAACCGATATATATGTTGTTTAGTACCCATAGTACAAGCTTCTTTCTTAAATAGCGTTAGATGCTGATGGTACATAAGTTATATAGCCACTCATTGTTACTCTTTACTTCCAAAAAGAAACTAGCGCGTTGCCAACCTTAAAAAAGAAAGATAGGAAATATGAGGAAGAAGGAAGGATGTTTTTGGCATCCGAACTCCTCAATCATTCGACATAATACAACGCGTGCGTTCGTCCACGTCGGTTTTCTGAGAGGCTGGTCTCCCACACTGTAAAGGCCCGTATTCTAGAACGAGACTCAACTTTGATATTTACTTAAATTGGAGAAAGGGATAGCTCTATATAAAATGAATAGCGCTATCCTTTTCTAACTCTATTTAAGTAAGGATTCATATTTGAATTTCGTTCTACAATACGGGCCTTAGACTTTTTATAAAACTCCTTACTTAGTATATTTATTTAATCTGTGCTCTTACAAAAGTACAATTTAATGTGCCATGTAATATGTTTTTTTTATTTTGCAGGCATACTATCACCTGCTAGCTTTAGACGCAGCAGTCTTGGCTTGCACTATCAGCTTCTACCAAGTCAATACTACAGCTGCATATTTAATGCCACCTTACCTAGGCTGGTTGTGTTTTGCTACATGCCTCACTAGAACTATTTGGAAAATGAATGATAACAGTCAATACGAGAAGACACCTCTTGTTTAGTTTTTGGATGCTGATTTTTTAATGTTTATTTTCCTGACTATTCAGAATTGAAGTTCAAGAAAACCAGTACTTTAATAAGTCTTAATAAAAAGTGAGAACTATTAACTATTTGAAATTAAAATGATATTGAAATTAAATTAATTTATTCTTCATTATTATGAATAAAATATAAACATAAATTTATGTTTACAGTTATTGTATTTTAGTTCAATTGTAGGTAATATTCTTAAATTCAATATAATTTAATAGGAAAAGTCAAATAAAGCAAAATGTATAAAAAATATATAAGGTATATAATCCAATAAGTTTTTGTCTGCTTGATAATCAATATGAATACCTAACGAACTTTAATTAACACATCATTTTAAAATTCTAAAAGTCTCAAACGACATCTCAATATTAATGACGTAGGTAAATAATGTTAAAATTTTATAAAACCAATAAAACAACTCTATTTATATAATCTTATAATATCAACATGTTTATCATATTTACAAATTCGATATTAAACATCCTTAACGTCATTTCATTCGTTTCAATTTGTTCAACTCTCCCTGCTGTATAGACGCGTCCTTATAGATCTGTTTCACCTTTGCCTTCCTCACATTGTCGCTGGAAATGGAGATAAAAAACCGTATTAATAAATAAATAACCACTGATATCCACAGCGCTGGAGGCTGGATGAGGAAAGCGGAGGACCGGGATATCTGGCGCAAAATGGGGGAGACCTATGTCCAGCAGTGGACTGCGATAGGTTGAATAGACAGATTCACAGCGCTATCTAGCCCAAAGTTAAGCGTGAAGTTTGTATTACGGGTACTAAACAACTGATAAACATATTTATATACTTTTTTAAATTACATACATATTATACATAGAAAATACCCAGACCAATACAAACGGACATGTTCATGCACACAAATGTTTGTACTGCCCGGGGATCGAACCCGGAACCCTTAGTGTAAGAGCCGACGTTTCAACTATTACACCAAATGGGTCATCAAATTTGAACATAATAATATGAGCGTAGCCAGTTTTGGACTCACCCTGAGTCCAAAACTGGCTAAAATATAGGAAATAGGTTCACTGTGGGGGGCAACCAACATTACCCCCTCCAACCCCGGATATTTTTTTTGCTTAAATATTTTAAGAGCCAGGGTGGAGCAAGCGCCCCATCTTGCCGCAGTGTGGCTACGCCCATGTTTGAACAGAACATATTTACGTATGAATACATCTGTTTTGACCCATTACGATAAGGGGAGATTATGCCAAATATTTTATCGTTGATTATAAGACCATAGATAGTAGGTAATATCCATCACCATTATCAGTGATGACTTTTAAAAGTCAGCGCATGGACACCGACATTACAAACATCATCGTACAAAGTTATCAATCATTTGACTTTCAATATCCTTTAACCATTAACCCTTTGACCGCCAATGTCGCCTTAAGGCGCCAGACACAATAGATTTTCTATTGTGTCTGGATTCCCGCGTTCAATGGGTTAAGCCGTCTAGAATCAAGAAACAATAAAAAAATATTATATCCAAGACAAAATGTCCTAGGTATCATCACAGATAATAAATAAATATGCACTGACATTCACAAAGCGCCATCTAGCCCCAAGTTAAGCGGGAAGCCTGTACTATGGATACAGGCTTCACGCTTAACTTGGGACTAAAAACGAATAAACATACTGACATACTTTTTTTTATAAATATGTACATTTTATACAGAGAAACCGACATGTTCATGCACACAAATGTTTGTACTGTCCGGGGATCGAACCCGGAACCGTCGTCTCAACTATTACACCAAATGGGTCGTCGAATATTATATATACTAGTTTCATTTAAACCAGTTTTATATGCATACCTTTACTTTTGCGTGGTTGTGTGTGTGAGAACTTTAATAGATTTGAAACCTGTTACATTTTAAATTAGAGATAAATTTTAGACTAAAATATTCTCCCTTAATCAATGAATCCCGTCCTCTAAGTTATACCCTCTAAATAAACTTGTTATTGAAAACAAAATCAAAACGCATCAACTTCGAAAACGATAGTGGCACAAAATCTTTGTCTTATAACCTTGATAAGAAAGTCATTGCTTTAATCTCAAAGGCATAACCTTATAATAGCGTACAAGTTATTTGTATAACTCACAAGCTAGACTCCAATTCCGCTAATTTTTAATGCGATAATAGGATCTATAATAATATGATTGGGTAATCTATGGAATAAGTGGACAGATTTGATCGGAACTTTTTTGGCAGGTAGCTGATTAGTAAGGAAAAACTTGGGCTACTTTTTCGAAAACACCTTTTTTATCTGGAAAAATAAAGTAACCGGGAACAATCACACAAAGTGACTTTAAATATTTTATCCACACTGACTCCCCGCGGGATTTGAAAAGGAGCGACGACTTGCCATAGGTCGTTGGTGGAGGCAGGATGGGGAAAGCGGAGGACCGGGATATCTGGCGCAAAATGGGGGAGACCTATGTCCAGCAGACTGCGATAGGTTGAAGCGAATCGAGATCGCCTTTAGTTATGCATTGAACTGTCACATGCTATTTTAGTAGTATTTAGTGTTGCCGTTCGATAGTCCACTATCGATAGTCTATCAATATTATCGATAGCCATACAAGAAAATTATTACATATTTTCGAAATTATATGTACGTTTATCAGACACTCCTACGGTGAAGGAAGACATCGTGAGGAAAACTGCGCACGCCTGCGAAGAGATTCAAAGGTTGTGCGTGAAGTCGTCTTACCCGCACTGGGCCCGCGTGGACGACTAAGGCCTAATCACCCTATACGGGTAGGCTCGTGCCCCTCGGTGGGTACGTTTAATGACCTGATGATGATGACCATCGATACATTGTCAAAACTATCGATACTATCGATGATTTTCAACTATCGATAGTTTGGCAACACTACTAGTACTTATTGTTAACTTACCTATGCAACTTCTGTCTAATCTTCACGGATGCTATATAGGCCTTATCCCGCCTGATCTCCCTCAAAGCACCCTTCATCTCTCTCTTATACTTGGTCTGCAGACGCGCCCTTTCCGCAGTCTCTCGAGACATCTTTGAACTCTTGCTACCGGTGAATCTGAAATAAAGGTAATTGGGATTAATACTAGGTGGTTGACTACATACTGAGTCGTCTAGGTAGGTACATCGCAGTGCCAGATGTCGTCCCGTGAAACAGGAGTGTTATGCACTTTTGTGTTTCGGATTGAGGGCACTGTAGCTAGTGAAATTACCGGGTATAAGAGACCTAACATCTGTTGGTTCGGGTGTCGGGCGCAGTGCGGCATTGATGGAGAGTTACAACTGTCTATCAGTTGTTGGTCTCCATCAATGTCCCTCTGACGTGGTCAGGCGTATCACTTACCATCAGGTAAGTCCTGACCGTCCTGTTCACTTCGTAACATTAAATGAATCATCATCACAACATTAACAGCCTAATATATTCAAAGATGAACGAAGGCCTCCCCTAATGATGTCCACGCGGACCGATCCCTAGCAGTTGACATCCATCTGCTACCCACCACCTTAACCAAGTTATCAGTCAGTTACGTGGACGCCACTCGAGAACCTTACCACCTCAGCGGCTATTGGTTCTACGCACTATGTGCCTTGGCATTTGTCACTTTATCTTGCTAATCCTTTGCTATTTTTTTTCATCAATAATTTCGATCAAACAACGATCTTAATTTCACGTTGAGACCAAAAGACCACGGTAGCCATAATAAGAGTTATGCTTTTTAGGGTTTCGGAACCAAATGGCAAAAAACGGAAACCTTATAGATTCGTCATGTCTGTCTGTCCGTCCGTCCGTCCGTATGTCTCACCCTTTTTTCTCCGAAACGATTAGCACTATACGGTTCAAACTTTATGAGTTATGTACTCTGTTTACTGCTATAAGGTTTTGGCAAAAACTTAAAAGGAAATAAATATAATTTGTGGTTAGTTATTAGTTAGGGTACTGAAACTTAAAAACGACTCACACTTGGCCATTTTTAAAGCAATTTAATTTCCTGGGGTCCCAAGTAAAGGAATAAAAGAGCTTGTATGAAGATTGATGGATATGAATGAAGCTAGGGAAGTATGTGAGGACCGCGCAAAGAAACGTTCCATCATCTCTGCCTACCCCTCTGGGACCAAGGCGTGAGTTTTATTTATTTATTATATAATTAAAAAGAAAAAAATACTCACACTTCCTGTATATCCGGCTCGTACAACCTCAGCGCTTTTGGCCTCTTCTTCGCATCGGACAGCGGCGTAAAGGTCTTCAATTCCAACGTTTCCTTCATATCCTTCACAATCTCCGAAATGTTCTTTGAAATTTTCTTCGGATACAAATCCAGGTCTATCCTGCCCATCAGAGCTATATGCGGCTCGAATAGATACGTCTGTGCTTCTAAATCGGAAAAATAATCGAAAAACTCTTTCAACATCCCCCACACTAGTGTACAAACAACGTATTTTGAAATCATTATCGATGTCTTCTGTCACCAAATCCCGAGCCGCCATTTTGTGTTCGACCGCCATTTTGGAACAGTCCTCATCCAAATACAAAAGCTTCACGTCTCTGTGCAACCGAAATGGCGGCACTACTTGTATTGGATTTAACACTGAAGTGTTAGCGGAAAGATACAAAACGCCGCGTAGAAAATTAATCGCAGGCGGCACTAACCTTTTCGACAGTTTCGTGTATTCTAAAACTAGTGACGTTAAAAATAAACCCCTCGATATTGAGTAGGCATCGTTAAATTTCGACTGTTGAAGTATTTCGCATATGAACAACATAGCTGGTGTTGTCACAGGATGTCGAAAATCAGACGTTGGATAGATCAGGGCGATTAATTTGAAGAAAACTAACGTATCCATGTCGGGTACTATCTTTGGTTTCTTCTTAAACATATCGTATTTCTCCTTAAGCAATTCCGCCATGAACTTCTTCGTTGACACTTTGTTTGTGTGAGCCAAATCGTAGAAATACGGTGCTATTTTATCAAATATCAGGAATGCTTTTAAAACATTATCCGAGTTTAAGCCGGTGAATAAATCGTTGACGTACTGCAGCATATGTGCGTACAATCTGCTCAGTAATTCCTTGTTGTTCTCCGCCAAACCGGGATCGTAGCTTTTGATTAGTTTCTGTAGCGCTTGCGACTGCTGCGATGGAGTTTTTCCTGTTAATAGTTCCTGTAAAAACAAAGAGTCTTAGGAGAAAGCCAGTGTATTCTATTCGAGAGCCCAAATTGACATATAAGAATAAACAAATATTTTTAAGTACCGCCTCCATCAATCCGCAGAGCGCAATGTCTAACCGAACTGAGAAAAATCGCGGAAAGTGACTTTCACTATACAATCTCCTGCAGGATTAAACAAATATTCCGATCTAGACCAGTTTCGTGTCTAGTCTAGATCAGAAAGTTTCGAATCGGAGATTGACCAGGCATAAAATTATTGTATTTTTGATTGATTTATCGACAGTAATATAGTAAATTGAAGTTTTAAATAGATGTGGTCCTGCCAGAGCTAGGTTAAGGGTTAGAAATAAAAGGGCATACCTTCAAATTATCACCTTCTGCTAATTTCAAATTAAAGAATGAGTCAATTTTCTCTTTGACGTCTCCCACATCATGTTCATCACCGCTCTCCTCTTCAGACTCCTTCAGATCTTTAAAATCATCAATTTCTTCTTTATCCGATTCATCAACTTCCTCATCATCTGAACTCTCTTCATCTTCTGATTCATCACCGTCATCTGATCCACTCTGAGCGATCAATATGCTTTTATCTTTTTCGACGCTGTTTACTTTTTTTACATTTTTCACTTCATTTTCCTTAGTATTTTTAGCCTTGCTAACAGCATTTTCATTTTTCTTTTCTTGGCTTATCTTTTTACTGTTGTCTTTCTGAATGTCTGCAATATTTTCAATTTCTCCTTCAGAATCATTACTTTCATCACCATCTTCGCTGTTTTCATTTGTTTTAGCTTTTTCCGTTTCTGGATTGTCATCATCATTGTCATCTTCTTCGTCTTCCTCACTCTCGTCATCGGCATCTTCGGAAGACGTATCCGATATTCCGTCATCGAATTTCTGTTTACCGTTTGGTACTGAAATAATTAAAATGAAACTTTATTATGTCAAAATTTCTTGATGGCACCAATCACTTGTATGGCAGGACTAATCAATCGATAGTTGGGAAACAGCAATAGTATCGATAATGTTATCGATACTTTCGAAGTCGATCCTATCGATAGTTTTAAATATTAAGCATATTTAAAACTATCGATAGGATCGACACTATTACTGCTGATTTTACTTATTCAATCCTTGAACAAATTTTTGCGGGTATTAAGAAAATTGCCTGGCCAATTATTTCTTATCTACCATCGTTTATGGTCGACACAAGCGTATCACTTGCTCGGTAGCCATCTAACGGTGTGATCGCTACACATTACACGCTGAGGTCGTCTCACCATTTCAAAAACCGTGCATTCTAACTGCGATCCACATAACAAAGAGTCAGCAAAGGCAAAAACTACCCAATGCGACGCTCGCACGTTACTATTAATACTAATTACAACACGCCTACAACCTTACACCTTTTACGGGTAGACTCGTACCCTTCGCTGGGGAAGTGTAATGAGCTGATGATTTATTTATTTAAGGACAACCAGCTTTGAAATTGTAAATGATATCATCGTTTGTTCACTTATACGTAACATTACAAATCGCTGTTATACTTGAAGGCTGTCACGACATGCACCTATGCCTTTATGAATGGCCTTTTATGAATGACTTGCAAATCTTCATCATCAGCTCATTAAACGTCCCCACCGAGGGGCACGAGCCTACCCGTATACGGTGATTAGGCCTTAGTCGTCCACGCGGGCCCAGTGCGGATTGGACGACTTCACACACAACCTTCGAATCTCTTCGCAGGCGTGCATCAAGGTTTCCTCATGATGTTTTCCTTCACTGTAAGAGCGTCGGATAACTTACATATATTTTTCGAAAATTTGAAAATACATTGGTACGTGTCGGGATTTGAACCTCAGCCCTCCCGGTAGGATGGCGACAGTCCACACCACTGAGCCACCGACGATCTATCTATCTATCTTGCAAATCTTATCAAATAAAAATTAAATGAAATTTTATATGAAAAAAGCTATTTTCCGGAAATAAATGCATTTCAGTTTGCGCAAAAAGAATGACATATGATAATGACTATTTACAATATCGACAGGCCTATCGATAATTCATATGAAAGAAAGAGAAAATCTTTATTCAAATAAATATGTTACAGATACTTTCGAATCGTCAATTGTTATTATAATTTTTTTTATGACTATACCACCGGTTCGGAATAAGTAGGATCTTTGAGAAGAACCGGCAAGAAATGTTGATGATTTTCTAGCAGTATCGATAGTTCGGAAACTGATTAAACTAATTCTAAAATACATACCAGAGTAATCCTTCAAAACGTGTTCAGGTACCAAAGGTTTTCCATCCTTGTCATAAGACAGCATGAAGTCATGCTCATCTTCCAACACGAAGTTGTCGTCTAGGTCGTCTGCTGATCTATTTAACAAAAACAGTTTTCAATTCTAGTTTGTATGTGGTTAAATGGAGCACTAAGGAAAACACTACGTACTGCGTTTATTACGACACTGGTAAGTAATCGATGTCACAATAGTGGCGATCTTACACAAAAACTTATTATCGACATACCCTATAGTTCATACATAACAAATTCATGATCGGTTTGGTCGGTGTCAGTCTTGCCTGTTGTGAAAATTATTACTATTATTTCCTTTTTTTATGTAGTACAACAATGGAAATCCAAACATCAAATACGAGTAAATGGTCCAAATAATATAATCACAGTACTATGTATGGTTTATTAGTATTTTGAGGACTTTTTTATATAATAATTTGAGTGTGTACGACTGCTGTAAGTTCAATTTTAGTAGTATATTACTGGATACAGCGATTTTATTAATTTGCTAAAGCCCGATATACGAAGTGAGATTAGTGGGTAATAATGTTTATCCGACAATTTTACGGTGAAGGAAAACATCGTGAGGAAACCTGCGCACGCCTGCGAAGAGATTCAAAAGTTGTACGTGTAGAGGGCCATCCGCACTGGGCCCGCGTGGACGACTAAGGCCTATACACTTACACGGGTAGGCTCTCGGTGGGGACTATGATGTGCTGATGATGATGACATTGTAAATAGCAACACACAGATCAAAACCAGCAGACATGTTTACGACACAAATATTTTTACTGCCTGGTTATATAACCTGGAATCCTTGGTACATTGGCCGACTTCCCAACCACTACACCTCATGATATCCTATTACATACAAAGAAGTTTTGGAATGCTTCACCTGTGTTTTGAGGGACCCTTTGGAGCTTGAGGTGCAGTGACGTCATCTCCATACATCCTTTGTTCTCTCTCCCGCTCTAACTTTTCTATCCTCTCTTTCTCTTCCTTGGCCTGTTTCTCGTCATTTTTCAAACCATCGGAAGGCTGCAAATAAAAAGGTGAACTATAATTTTACGGTTTCTTATATATTATGTTTCAAGAGATTCGGTAGTATTCATTGGTGTGGACTGTTACCTTCCGATCTGGAGGGTGCAGGTTCAAATTCCGCCGCGTACCAATGTCTTTTCAAATTTTGGAAATTAAAACATTATCGTGAAAACATCGCGAGGAAATCTAGGCAAGCCTACAAAGAGATTCAAAGGTAGTTCGTGAAGTCGACCAACACGCACTGATATTTTTAATTTTATCAAACCTACAATTTACAAGTTCGAAGGGCACACTTTTTTCAACTTTGGAAGTGTCTCTCGCGCAAACTATTCAAATTAAAAAATATATATTAGGATCTCAATATAATTTTTCAAGACCTACACTTTGATACCCTACAGGTGTGAGTTCGATGGACACAAAATATTTGAGTTTCAGTTCTTGTCAAAACTTAAGAGCAGTTCTCAGAATACTTACAAAGTTTGAACAGTGTAGTGCTAATAGTTTCGGAGAAATAAGGGTGTGTAATAACAGATAGACATCCATGACGAATCTATAAGGGTTCCGTTTTTTGCTATTTGGCTATAAAACCCTAAAAACGGGATTTTTGAATTTCCTTACACATGTTTTTCATATTGTAACTTTAGACTCACCGTGCCTCTCTTCTCAAATCTCAGCTCCCTCATCATCTTATCGTAATCTTCGCTCTTCTTCTCCGCATTGCTGAGTAGCTTCTCTATCGCAGACTCCTCAACTCTAGGTCTCTTGAACACAACTGGCTGCAGATCCTTCCACTCACTGTCCAACTTCTCCGTCAGATCCAATGTCTGCTCTTTCTCCTTCTGCTTCTCCGCTTTACGCTTCTTTGATTCCGCTATGAGTTGTTCTATGAGATCTTTGTGAGACTTCGCGCCGTCTTTTGAGTCTGTTTTCGATAGAATACCACCACCGAAGTGGCCCTCTGACACGAAGTCCTCTGGAAAATTAAATTTATTTTAAATATTTGATAGGTGGTTATCATATTTATCACTAGCTGTTTCCCGCGGTATTACCCGCTTTATAAGATTATATTCTCCTGCAGTAAAACATAAGTATGATTACATAAAAATTGCTTATGCAGACATCATGCCTCTTTCACTTAGGGATAAGAGCCATCTGCGCTCACCAATTGCACACTGAAGCTGTA